>NDGN011435210.1:0-13996 GCA_002564285.1 Tympanoctomys barrerae
GAGGAAGAGGAAGAGGAAGAGGAAGAGGAAGAGGAAGAAGAAGAAGAAGAGCCATGCAGACAGGCAAATCTGGGGTCCTTCACTTTGCCGCTATGATGAGAGCTGGGAAATGGATTGTGCAGTAAGGTAGGGAAATAGGTTACCAGATGGAAACCCCACCTCAAACTCTTTTTTTTGAAACAGAGTTTCACTATGTAACCTAGGCTAGCCTTGAAGAACTCCTGGCGATCTTCCTGCCTCATCTTCCCAAGTGCTGGGACTACCAGCCTGCACCACCACACCCAGTTTACAGAGGAGACTTTTTTTTTATCATCTCTGAGCAGACAAAGATTTTTTCAACAAACATCAAAGGCACAGATCACAAGAGGGAAGAAAGATTGATACATTTAACTAGAGCAAAATTAGAAAATTCTGTGTGACAAAGCACGCCATAAACAAAGCAGCAAGACAACCACAGGCACCGACAGGATATTAGCAACACATATAAACGAACCAAGGATGAATACCCAAGATCTATCCAGGACGCCCACAAATCAATAAAAGGAGATGAACAGCCCAGAAGAGAGCTGCTGGCAAAGGGTGGGGGCGGCTGGGTGGGCCCCAGAAGAGGCTTCCGGGTGGGTGGCTGCTGTTGCAACGGGTCGCTCCACTGCACCGAGGTGGTAGTCAGCAAAGCGTCAATTAGACCTCAGTGAGGGGCTGTTCCCCATGCAGGGCGGGGTGCAGGGGACTCCTCAGAGTCAGGAGCACACACTGATGCAATCATGTTGGAAATCTGCTTCCAACTCCCACAGCTGAGAGGAGGCAGCTGAGAGGAGGCACAGAATGTGTCCCAAGACCTCAGCAGGTCTCTGTAAACCTGGGTAGCACTAACTGCTTTTTAGCATTATGTCTTTTCCTATACCTTCGACCTATGATAAAGTTTAATTCTTAAATTAGACATAGTAAAAGATTAAGAATAATAAACAAATAGAACAATGATAACAAAACACTGCAAGAGACGTAAATGTAGTGTCTCTTTCAAAATAACTATTGTCCTGGGGTTACCTTTCTCTGTGTGTGTGCGTGTGTGTGTGTGTGTGTGTGTGTGTGTGTGTGTGTATGTGCAGGAGATAGGGAGAGATACTAAGAAATGAACCCGGAGCCTTCGTACAGAGCCAAAACCCAAGCTAGTTTTTATTTCTATCTTGAGAGTTACTGTGCTAAATCACTGAGTTGCCCAGGCAAGGCTTGAACTTTAGATTCTCCTGCCTCAGCCTTCCAGAGTGCTGGGGGTCACAGGTGTGCACCATCACATCCAACTGCTCACCTTTCATTTTTATCCAAGGTTGGGCATAGGTAAGAAAACCTTGGGAGGTGAAACTGTGTGTAGGGAGAATTCTGTGTACAGCTGCCCCGAGCCAGCTATGGGCCCAAAGATGCCTCAGGAAAAGCACGCAAAGTGCATCCTGTAGCGCTGTTGGTGGAAAACTAGAAAGCACAGCTGGAACATTTCAAGGTCCTTGATGAATCACAGCTATAGATGGAGTGGACCCTGAACCAGAGCTACCTGCCAAGATGGCCCAGGGGCCAACCTGCATCTGTCATCATGGACAGCCTGTGGGAAGTTGGTGTCAAGTGCGAAAAGCAAGATGTCAAATGTCACAAGCAGCAAGGTATCAATCACATCAAGTTGAGACTTCTGCAGATTATTCAGATATAATTGAGCACTACAAATACATCACAGTACAGTGGATCAAATACATGAGAGTTGTTCTGGGTTTGACCTGAGTGGGAGGTCCCTGGGTTAGCCTTCCTGTCTGTGCTTATGAATGCTCTATATGGTTCTAACAGCAATTTGCCCTCTGTGCTCCTGGGCCAGCCCAGACCACCCTCCCTGGCCCCATGGGTCACACCAAAGCCCTGGCATCGCGGCAATGGCTGCATCCCCATCTCTGCCCCAGGGTCTATTAAGGTGAGTCTGCATCGAGAGGGGCAGTGCTCCCATTGTGCTGTACCCCACTACGTTCTGGATTTTTGTGCCCTCCCCCCAAATTCATGTATTACAATCCTCATCCTGACATGATGGTATCAGGATATGAGGCTTTGGGAGGTGATGTGGAGGTGGGGTGGATGTCCTTGTGCATAAAAGTTCCCAGAGGGGACTGGGGCGATAGCTTGGCGGTCTAAGCACCTGCCTGGCCAGCACAAGGACCTGGGTTTGATCCCCAGTACCAAACGCTGTGCTGGCTCCAGAAGTCTGGGCATGCCATGATAGCTACCAAAGCCAGGCAAGGTGGCACATGCCTGTAATCCCAGCACTATGGAGGCTGAGAAAGGAGTATCACTATGAGTCCGAGCTGTGTAGAAAGACCTTGTACCAAATAAATAAATAAAGTTTTTAAAAATTAAAAAAAAAGATCCCAGAGAGATCCTGGCCCCTTTTACCACCGAAGAATGCAGAGAGAAAGCATCATGTTTGAACCAGAAATCTGCCCTCCGCAGACTTGAACATGGACTCCCAGCCTCCACACCAGTGGGAAATACGTTCCTGTGGCTCATACATTCCCCAATCTGTGTGGCCTGGGAGTGTTGGCACTGCCTCCTGTGCCATCTTGAGGACCCCACATGGCATTGTCTCCAGAGCCCCAACTCTGTCTTCTTTTTTTACAGCCACCTTGTTTCTGGTCTGCTGGACATAGAACCATGCCCAGGCCCAGCTCACTGCCTATCCCATAAACGAATGAACAGTGCCTCTGCCACCTCCCTGCAGGCCAGGGACCGTCACTGTCCTTACCCTGGCTTTCCCACCTGAAGTTGAAAAGAGGCAAGAAGATCCTACCTTGGGCAAGTGGTTATGGCCCCAGCCTGATCCTGTCCCCAGAGGTGACAATCCCCACCCCGCTGGAAAATTCTTCTCTTGCCCCAGCATGTTCAAGCCTGCTCTCTGTTTCTTTCCAACAAAACACCATGGGAAGAGGCCACCTCCTTTGTCATTCAAGAGGCCAAGCTATATTGTCACTTGGCTGAGACAAACAGGAGGAGCCTCAGTCTGCAGAGGGCAGATTTTAGGTCTGCAGAGCGCAGATTTCTGGTTCAAACATGATGCTTTCTCTCTGCGTTCTTCGGTGGTGAAAGGGGCCAGGATCTCTCTGGGGTCTTTTTTTTAATTTTTAAAAACTTTATTTAGGGATTGGATTTCTTGCAGCTCTGGGGCTGTAACACAAGAACTCTCCCCACGGTGAGCCTGCAACTACTGCCGTAGAGTGAAGGGTAGACCAGATGGCCGAGTCCGATGGCAAGGGGATGCTCAGAAATGTCCCTGGCCCTGGCAGACTTCTGCCATGTCTGCTCACCACCAGAGGAGGAGGGAGCCCCACACCTAGGACCACATAGGCTGTGCCATAGATCTGTCCTCACCACGCCAGTGTGCTCAGCCCCCTGCCTGGCCAGGCCCATGGTAGCTGTCACTGCATGACCGCTGCCCCCAACCCAGCTCCTCCAGCACCGGCAACTGGCAGAGCTGTTCAAGTGGATCTAAGATGCTCCTAATTGGATTCTTGACAATTTGGAAACTAACGATATGCTCAACTCAACTTTAATTGGTATGGTGCTGCAGAGATGCTAGCGCGGGCGAGAGCAGGGGCCGGCTCTGACACAGAGCTGTCATTAGTGCTCCTCAGTGGCTCTAAGCCAGGGCAGTGGTGCTCCTCTCAGCCTCACTTTGAGCTATGGCTTCAATAGGCCTGCTCCGCCCACTTTGACCTTCTTAGGCCTGCTCTGACCATTGGGGAGGGGACCCCAGGGCTCTCCCATGCCAATCTCCCCTGCCCCCCAGGGAAGTTGGTTAGACTCAGACTTGGGCACTAAAGACTCACTCCCTTCAGCCCCCCATTTTTAGCACTTGCCTTGCCAGCAGGCCTCTAGCACATGGAAGGATTCTCATTAAGTGTGTGAGGGAGGGACAGCATTGCTGGTTCAGCCTCCCCCAACAGGTTCTAGGACCATGACAAAATGAAGAAGCAGTGAGGGGTGGAGGTGCTGTTCCAGGTGACCAGCCAGAGTAGTTTCATCTGGGAGGAACCCACAGCTGTGCGGAGGCAGGGCGGCTACAAGGCATGCTGGGAATACAGGGAGGCAATGGCACTACCTAGTGACTCTAGCCTGGGTTTCCTTACTTCTATGTGACACTCAGTAGGCTCTGGGAGGCCTGCTGCCCACTGAACTTCCAGGGCTACTGTCCCTTGCTCTGCCATTCCTAGCAAGGACACCCCAAAACCAGTGGGAGTGGGCATGGGCTCTGCTATGGACACCCAAGGACACCCAACTGGCTGCCTTCTCTGTCCTAGACCCCATGTCCCTTGCTCTGTAGCACCAGGCTCCAGTTCTGCTTCTCCTCCCACCCAGCTGAGTTCCACTTCTCTGCAACCCTCACACATGCCAGGGCATGTCGCTCCCTCAGATGCTCCCAGCTCTGTCTCACTCTTGCCTTTCACGTTAACTCTAACAGCCCCTGCACGATGTTAGATGCCTACTCCACCTGTCTTCAGACCCCAGATGTCCTGAAGATGCCTCAGATTTGGTGTTACCTGGCACAAAAGGCCTCACCTTGCTCTTACTGATCTCTTGCCTCTAAGAACAACCCCACCACCAACCTCCAGCCCATCAGGACGTAGGAACTTGCACCATCCTCCTGCCTTGGGCTGTCACCATACCTGGCTGACGTTACCTTCTAAACACTGCCACCTCACTCCTGATTGCCCAGGGCTGGCATAGGCCTCCCAGCCATGCCCTCCACTGCAGGGCTGGACCTCACAGATCAGCCTGGATGATGTCTCTGAGGGCTCAGCCCTTCCCAGGCCAGAGGGATCCTAGTTGGACAGCCAGTCATAGACATAGCCCAAGGTGAGCAGCTGATTGTCCAGTGTGACAGCTCTACCTGGCCTAGAGATTATCCTGGTTCTGGGATCTTCTGGTGGGCACTGTTTCTACTGTGTGGAGGAAATCCATGCTCAGGTAGAAAGACAGGGAGAGAAACCGGAAACGGCGACTTTATGTGCCCTTCTTTGTCTGCCACCCATGGGCTGCTTCCTTCGTCTCCATAGCAGGCCTGAGGTGGGTCTTCCCCTCCAGTGTGGCCCCCTCAACCCCATCTCCTGAAAGCAGCTCCTGAGCTCCTCCTAAAGCCTGCAGCTGGCCCTCCTGGCTGCCAGGTAACCTTATCCCACAGAGCTGCCCAGGGACTCATGAGATGGGGACTCCTGGCATGGCTTTGAAGCATCCTCATCCCCAGGAGTCCAAATTTGACCTCTGCCCACACTGTGCCAGAGGCTGTGTAGGAAACTCCTTGTTCTTGCTGCTGCTTTTGCTGGGGATGTTTCCCCCACTACCACCCCAGTGGCTGAGCTAACTCCTGGCCAGCTTTCTCCCATCATCCAGGTCCTGTGTTGAATCCCCACATTGCTAAGCCCTCCAGAGACCCCAACAGGCTGTAGCATTCAACCTTGTATTTCCAAGGCTTCCAGCTCTGTGTTAAGTGCATAGCGGGTGCTCGATAAATGGTAAAGAAGTAGCTGGTGCAGTTGCTCCATGAGGCCTGCTTAGTAGGCTGAGCCTTTAGTCTCCTTGGAAACTGGAGCACAGCTCTCACCCCACGCCCAGGGCTTCCCGCTGCCAAACAAGGCCAAGACCCCCAAGGACACAGGGCAAGTGATGATGCCAGCAGCACAAGGTGCTCAGAGCCCGTGATGGAGTTAGAGAGTTTATTATTACCGCAGTTAATATTTAATTTCTCATCAGATATTATCTCCAGGTTCTTCTCTACATTGTCACTGTCCCAAATTTCTTCCTCTTTTATTTCTGATTCCTTCTGTTTTGTTAGATGGCTCTGGCTTTGTCCTTAATAAATCTCATTTTATTTTTCTAATTTACTCAGACGAAGTTGGATAGTTTTAATATCATCTAAATTATTAGCTATTCTGGCAGTTTAATGTTATCTACAAATTTCCATCGATGGATTTGCTATCTTGTCCTCCAGAGCAGAAGTTTTGCAGAGACAGCAAAACCCCTACCGCACCCTACCCCCACCCCAGCCTGGGCCGGGCCGATGTCACTGTTCACCAGGGGTGCTTATCCATGCTACGATGGCTGTGTGTGTTACTGCGTGTGCACACGCATGCACATGTGTGTGTGCCTGTGACTGACTGTGGACTCTCCTAGGTCAGAGGAGCATCAGCCAGCTGGAGTCTGAGACGGTGAGTGGAGAAAGCAAGAGAGGCACAAATTCCAAAGAGGCAGCACAACCCCAGCATGCTGGACTGTGTTGAGCATGAGGGGTGGAGAGGAGGAGGAGGCCACTTCCGGGTTCCCTCAAGGGTGTCCGTCAAAACCACAGACAGTGGGGCTGGTGAGATGGCTCAGTGGTCTAAAGCACCTACTTAGAACAAGCTTAGCAAACACAGGGACCACGGTTCAATCCCCCCGCACCACATGCCAGCCAGCCCTGCTCCCCCGGTGGGCTGAGCTGGCCACACACACACACACACACACACATAAAATAAATAAATAAATAAACCACAGACAGGGATGGCTGTGTCTGAAACACAGATAAAAAGAAATATGGCAAGCTGGGCACAGTAGTGTATACCTGTGATCTCAGTACTTTGCTAAGGCAGAAAGATCACAAGTTCAAGATCATCAAGACCAGCGTTCACAGTTTAGGGAGACCCTCTCTCAAAACAAAAAGTAAAAAGGAATAGGTACAAGCTCAGTGAAAAAGCCCAGGACTCAAACACCAACACTGAGAAAAGAAGAAAAGAGAGGAAGAAGGGAAGGAAGGAGAAAAGAAAGGAAGGTGAGAAAGAGAAAGAGAGACAGAGACAGAGGCACACATGTAGTCCCAGAACTCAGGAGATTAAGGTAGGAGGATTACAAATTCCAGGCTAAAAACACAGTTAGTTCAAGACCAGCCTGAATTACATAGTGAGACCCTGTCTCAAGAAGAAAAAGCAAAAGTAGAAACAGAAGCATAGGAAAGAGGAGAAGGAAGAGGAGAAAGGCAAGAGGGGGAAGAAAAAAAAGTGGGGAGGTGGGTGCATGAGGGACAGTTAGGCAGCAGAAAATTTGACTGCACATCTGTGGAGGTCCCAGTTAGGCCTAACTGGCTCTCTCAGGGAAAGCTGGTTTGGGGTAATGAAAAGGAGATTATTATTATTATTATTATTACCATCATTTTATTACTTTGAGACAGGGTCTTGCTATCTTGCCCAAACTGGCCTCAGACTTCTGGACTCATGCAATCCTCCTGCTTCAGCCTCCCTAGTAGCTGGGATGACAGGCAAGAACTTACTGTTTTAAGTAGCTAACCTTTACTGAGCATCTGGCATGAGCCAGGCACTCTGTTAAATGTCTTCCAGACAGGTTAATATTTTCCAGAAAAGAACTGACCCTCTTAATGGCCCTGCGAAACTGTCATTTCTTGGCAGCTTTATGAAGGCACAATCTGCCCACCACATGACCTGCCCTCTTGCGGGGCACAGGCCCACACGATCAGGAGGTTCCACACCTGTGCATCTGTTGCCACAGTCAGTTTTAGAAAATTTTCAGCAGCACTAAAGAGCTGCCCTGTATCCCTCAGTCGCTGGGCCTCCAAGACACACAACCCGCCCCCGCCCTGTTCTGCGCTGCAGCTCTGTGGGGTGGCCCGTTGAGGGAACTTCCTATCAGTTGTATAGCCAGCTTTCCCATGGCTGGTCAATACATGAGAATCGCAGTTTGAAGGAGGAGCGGTCTAACTTGGCTTGCAGCTTCAGTGGGTTTGGTCCAGGGTTAGCTGGCTCCGAGGCAGGAACAGCGTGGTGGCAGGCAGAAAGGTGTTTAGCTTGTGGTAGCTGGAGAGCAGAGTGGGGGAACAGCACCGGAGAGCAAAGAGTGCAAGACCAGAGGTAGTCCCCAAGGTCATGCCTCCATGACCCACGTGGACACTCCCAGAGGTATGGTCCATCCATCACCCAGAGCATTTCTTAAGCCAATCAGGTTAACTGTTGCATCAGTAGAGTCACGTCAGCAGAGCCAGCCTTTTGTGTCTGGTTCTTTCACTCAGCCTAAATCTTCAAGGTTTGTCCCTGTTGTCATATGTATCCCTACTTCACTCCTTTGTATTGTTTTGTGGTTTTGTATTTGTTGTTGAGGCAGGGTCTCACCGTATAGTTGTAGGTTACCTTAACTCACTATGTAGCCCCCAGCTGGCTTCAAACTCTCAGAGATTCTCCTGCCTCAGCCTACAGAGTTTGGGGATTATAGGCTGATATCATTCCTTTTGGTTGTTGAATAGCTTTACAGAACATGAATAGACTTCATCTTTATTTTTTTATTTTTTGAGATAGGATCTTTCTCTATAGCTCAAGCTGGCCTCAATGCTCCTATCCTGGCGATGCTCCTGTCTCAGCCTCTTCAGTGCTGCAATTAGAGACATACTCTACCCTGCCCGGCTTTAGATTTCACTGTGTCCATCAGTGGGCACCAGGTGGTCTACACTTCTCACAGTGCAAAGGACTCACCATGAACGTCTGCACACAAGATCGAGCGGAACTGCTGTTTCTGTTGCTCTTGGGTTTTTTCCTAGGAGCAGACTAGCTGGGTCTCGCGCTGCTGTGTTTAATCGCTTGCACACCGGACCACTTATTTTGAAGACGAAAGGGAACAGAAGCCTGTTCTTCAGGGCCTAGCCATGGGACACTGGGAATGTTTCCTACATTGTTATAGCCTCTGCCACCAAAGAGACCTTTCACAAAGATAAATGAATGAATGGGTGAGGGATCTGCAGGATGTGGGGAAGAGGAAGCAGAAAAGAAAAAGAGAGTCTGGATGCCACCATCTTGAAGCAGAGCATGGCCTTGGCTGGGACCCTGAGGCCCAGCTGTGCCTTGTGGGGGCTGGAAGAGTCCCTGGGAAGCAGCCTCTTAACCCTGACTTTACCTCCATCCATGCGGTGGAACTCACTTGCTCCTCGACTTGTGGCTATGAGTCCCCAACCTGCCCACTGAGTCACCCTCTCCAATCTCTCTCTTTAACAACATCTGCAAAGAAGTGTAATCTTTCACTTCACACTCTCAGAGGTGACAATAATAGTCTGTTAAACAAAATGATGACAGGAATAAAATACATGGAGATCCAGAGCCTGGAACCCCATGTAGAGGGACTCCAGGGCTGTCTGGTCATCAGGGCTGGGTGCAGGTAGGGGATGCTGGAACTGGGTGAGCAGGGCCAGGAGTGTCACTGTCCTTGGCACAGGGGGCTTCCAGGGACAACCCTGTGGCATAGCCACAGTGTGACAAGGCTGTATCCTTCCCTGAGCAGGTGAGAACCTCTCTTTGCACTTTCTCTCTTCTAGAGAGCTCTGTGGAGAGTCCGCTATGAAGTGTCACAGAATTCAGCCCCATGAGGCCAGGCCAGCCTGTGAATGTACCCACAATGGGGAGCTTAGTGGGCTTTGGGAAGCGAGTTGGCCTCACACCCACACCTCCCGTGTCCCTGGCTCAGACCACACCCCGCCCACCAGAACCCCACTGTGACCACCCTCTCCACTCGCAGCTGCTGGACATCCAGTCTCTGGGTAGCTGTGGGGCAGATGGCCTGGTTATGACTGCCACAGCAGTGTGCTCTGGACCACACACCTTTCCAGAACCTTCCCCATGAAGACATCTATGCCCTGATGGGCCTGCCCAAACCTTGGAGAGGGTCATGGTGAGCAGTGTGAGGCAGAGATACTACATCCACCTCCTGTAGCTGCTGGAACAAAGGGTGACAAAGAGCAGCTTAAACAGACACACACTTATTCCTCATCATCCTAGAGGCCGGAAGTCCAAACTCAAGGTGCAGCTGCACTGGTCCCTCCTGCGGCCACCTTCCTTGGTGTGTAGCTGCTACCTTCTCCCTGTGTCCTCACATGCCAGTCCTCTCTGAGCATCTCTGTCCTGAGCTCTCCTTGTGAGAACTCAGCCCTACTGAACTAGGGCCTACTGACAATCTCATTTTACCTTAATCATCTTCTTAAGAACCTGTGGCGTGGCGGTGTTCACACCTGTGATCCCAGTACTCTGAGAGGACGAAGTGTGGTCCCAGCACTCTGGGAGGACGAAGCAGGAGAATCACAAGTTCTAGCCCAGCCTGGGAAATTTAGTGTCTTAATTCAAGCTGGCCTTGAACTCAATATGTAACTCAGGCTGGCCTCAACCTTATAGTGATCCTCCTGCCTCAGGCTCTTAATTGCTGGGTTTACAGGCCTGTGACATCTTGAAGCAGATAGGGACTCTGTGTTGCTTACACTCCCTGAGAAGACCCCTAGAGCCCTCACTACATGCCTGGAAGCTTCCACAAGGCCCAGAGAGAACAATCATTCATCCGGGGGGGCACAGTGGGATTTGGGCACACCTTGGTCTCACCCACAGCTTTATCCACCAACCCTCCCCTTGTGACTGGCTTAGAGGCAGTAAGAAGTAGGATATCGTGGGTCCTAGGAGCTGGAGATTCCTAGTCCTAGTCAGGAGGGCTGAGTTTGGAAGAGTAGCCAGGTCTAGGATGGAACCTCCATCTGTTGCCCAGCGGTCCCTATCTGATTGTGGATCATGGGGCTTAGAGATTGTGCTCAAGTGGCTGCGTGTACCTCTGTCTCACTCTACCATCCCATTCTGCCCCCTTCCCAGGGCTCTCCATAAGCACAGACTTTAGATTTTCCAGGACCAGTGGAAAATAAAACACCCAAGAGCCACTAGCAGGGACTAATTGCTGCCACCCGCACCCTCACATCACCAAGGGTGGATGACTGTTCCAGGTGCGCCAAGGCAACTAGCTCCAGTCAGTCCCTGGGTGGGGGGTCTGGAAAGCAGAGTCCACTGGGAAATGGCAGCAACCAAGCCACACAGACAGGCAGGTTCCACTCTGACCCCAGCCCCATCCAAACCAGCCCTATTGTTCAGACCTGGCCTTCCCCGCTGCAGGCTCATCTCCCTGTCACCATGTCCACTCTGTGGACACCCACCAGGCTGATGCAGGGTCCCTGGACACCTGTGTGAGTGTGACCTCAGCTGTCCAAGGAGGACTCAGGGAGGGTGCAGAATCTAGGGACAGGAAGGACAAGGAATCTCGGTTGGTCAGTTGGAAAAAATATCATTGATTGAACCCAAGTGCCTTGCCTTAAGGATTTTGGGAAACCACAGTATTCTAGGAGCAGAGCAAGTTGGGTTGGAACTGGTCCTAGCTCAGGTTAAGTGGTCAGCAGTAGTCAGATGAGATGGCCAGGAGCAACATTGAAAGACCACAAAGGAAAAAGGAGGGGATGCTGGTATATTCCAAGAGCAGCACAGAGTCAAAAAAAAATTTTTTTTAAGTGGATTTTATCTACACTGGAGGATTCCCCAGCCAAACCTGATGGGCTGTTCCTGTGGATGGTGAGCCCTCCATCAATGGAGGTATTCAAGCGTCAGCAAGACAGCTGTGGGCCAAGGACATTGTCCAAGGTGAGTGCTCTGCCCTCATGCTCCCTCGGGCTTCTCCTTTCTGATTGTTGCCGTCCGGGCCAGCTCCAGGGACAGAGAGCATGAGTTTCTTTATGTCTAAAAATGAATCCTTGCTCCTCATCATTTCTGTCATGTCGAGCCCTACAGTAACAGCTGTTGAGAAATCACATTTGTACCTTCTCAGGAGCGCTCTTGAACTTGGAGTGCAAATTAACTTCATGTGATCTGAAATATAAAAGGTCGCCTCTCCCACAATTAAAATCCAGGAAACGCTTGCCAAGATCATGAGCAGATCGGGTTCTGCAGGGACATCGGGGAGGGCCAGTGTCCACGCTGCAACCATATTCACAAGGACAGCTCCGCGCTGTCCCCTCTCAAGGCCATTGCTCCAGTCCAAGCATCCCAGGCTGTGGCTTCTTTGACCTCACATGCTGGTCTCGAGGTCATGACTCCTGGGGCTTCTGGCTGCTCTGAACACTGACCTTGTTAGGCTCATCCGCCCGCTTCCCAAGGACCCTCTGTCTCTTGTGCCAGAAGTGAACAGGCTGTTGCTGATGACCAGGGACCCCCTCACCATTCTCCCCATCTCTGGAGTCCCCTCCCAGGCCCCATGATCCTCAGGCTCGAAGAGGAGAGACAGGCTTACCCCCGCTCCCTCTCTCTACCTGGCTTTCTCCAGGCCTGGGCTCCCTGTCCTGCACACAGCTGTCCAAGTCCTCTCTTCTTGAACCTCCAGCAGGATACAGGGACACCATCTCCTGCACCCCTTGCAGTACTGAAGGAATTGGGAGTCTTTTCTTGCTGCTCTGGGGATCCTTCCCCTTGGTCTGAGCAACACAGCTAAGCTCTGGGGCTCCATATCTGCTGATATTTTGCACGCAGCATCTGACCCTGTTCACAACCGACAGCCTACAGTGTCCTTGCCAGCAAAGACACAAGGTGACGTGTTGAGGACTGCCCAGCGCTTTGGAGGACACATGGGCACCAAGGGTACCTCATCCCAAGCAGGAAGCATAGTGGCTGGGCAACAGAACCCTCCAAGGCCCTAGGGCTCTTGGGCCAGCTCCACTATGGCCTCCTGTCTAGCATCACCCATGGACCTTTCTAAAAGCGGCTGGGCTCACAAAAGACATCCCTCATTGTTCCTTTATACTTCCCCCCCGAAGCCCATCCCAAACTCAGGAACCTGCCCACACCACCAGCCACAATGGGGAGCACCCACCAGAGCCCATAGGATCCTGGGTGGCTCTGCTCACCTGCTCTCCCACCCAACACCCTCTCCTTGACTCCTGCCCAACTCTGGTCCCTGATGCCTGGCTGCCAGCCTGACTGAATGTTCTTACCACCCAGTAGCCACCTCAGCCAGGTCAGGCTGAAAGAAAAAGGCATTCTGTGACCAGGTGGCACACACAGCCACCAAATGGGCTGCCACCAAGCATGTCATGTACCTGTACTGCTGCTTCTCCCTGAAGGGCACTGAGACTCTGGCTGACACCCTGTGTTTGGGGATTGTGGTCAATGTGAGCCAGATTCCAAGTGCCAGCTAGGCCTCAGAGCCCTGGACAACACCAGATCTCTGAGGCTACACCTGTCCCTCCACACACCTGTCCACCCACCTGTCCATGCACCTACCTGTCCATCCACACACCTGTCCATCCACATACCTGTCCATCCACTTGCCCATCCACACACCTGCAAACACACCTGTCCATTCACACACCTGTAAAAACACCTGTCTACCCACATACCTGCTCATCTACACACCTGTCCATCTACACACTTGTGCACACAACTCTCCACTCACAGTTCTGTCCACTCACAAATTTCTCCCCATCCACACACATAAGCATGCACTTAGCCATCCATATATTTGCACATATGCCTGTCCATCCACACACCTCTGTGCCTGCACAATTCCTATATTGCCAAGCTGTCCTGCTGCCCAGAGGCCCCAGTCTCCCACATATCTCTCCACACCCAACGTGCACTGAGCCTGCCCTGCACCTGTCCATTGCTGGTCCAAGCCCTGTGAGACAACCACCTCTTTCCAAAGGCTTCCTGTATGACGTCAACAGCTCCCTAGGGATGGAGCCCAGTGAACATCATGAGCCTGGACAACCCCTGTTGTGATCTTAGCCTCAGCTGCAGCTGTGTTTGCCTGTGAAGCAGCTGTGAGGGAGCATCTCCCTGATAGGGGGAGGGGAAGATCATAGGTCTGAGACCAGGCAATTGATGAGAAAGGGTCACGCCCTGTCAACAGCACCACTTCTGCCTCTGTAAGTCCCTCCAGGACACATCAGAGAGTTCAAAGTGGCCAGGAGTTGTGTTTATTAAATGAGCCTTAATTTTAAACCATGCTATCACACCCTGTCCAGCTGCAGGCCTCAGGATGCACCTGTTTACCTCCTGGCCCTCTGCTCAGCCCCACCTGGACACAGACCTACAGGCCAGGCCAGCCATGGTGTCATGTTCCTGAGGGGCTGCCTGTGCTCCCTGCTTCC
>NDGN011435216.1:0-11894 GCA_002564285.1 Tympanoctomys barrerae
CTAGTGATTTGATTTGAAACTGTCTCATTGCTATTTGTTTATCAATAAAATTATGGGAAAAAATGGATAAAACAGTTTCTTGTGAAAGCCTTCAGGTGGTGCTATAATCCCTTAAGAGACCAGTTCCTATCCAATTGGTGGTAGTTGTGCACTGGAGAAGAGAGTGAGGGTGCTGAACTAACAGGTGCAGGTAGAGGAGGGAAAGGCAGGAAGTGTGCATCTGGTATGAGATATGAATAACTTGCGTTCCTGAAACCTGGGGGAGTGTCTGTAAACACAAAGAGGAAACATGTAAAACACCTAAGGAGAGTGAAATGGTCTATAAATTGTATCACTAAAGTACAAATTTTTTTTAAATTTTTCTTTTTTATTTTATAAAGACACTACAAATTAGAATTAAGACAAAAAATACAAGTGATACAGATTTCCACTTAACAAAGCAATATGAATTTCACAGTATTTGTTGTAATGCATAGTGTTGTCTTCCAACCAGTTTTTCATATTACCAGATACATGCATGTAAAATTGGAAAAAGAAAGAAATGTATAAGAAATTAAGAAAACCCAAAAGGGGAAATAATTGAAAAGAAGATGAAACAAATTAAATCATTAACTGCTTCTTTCCATAGACCAGCAGAAATGCACATTACAGTTGTCCATCCTGCTTACATATATAGATAAGTCTCCTTCTACTATTCTCTCCCATCCTTCTCCTCAACTCAGCGACTCTTTCCTTTCACTCCCTCTTACCGATGTCTTTTGTACCCTTCCAATTCCATTTTTCTCTTTCAGGTTCTCACTCTAAGGAGACAACATGATGTTTGCATATGCAGGTCTGATTTATTTCTTGTAAGAGTATGTTTTCTAGTTGCATCCATTTACTGACAAATGACTCAAATTTATTCTGTTTTAAATCCGGGCATGGTGGCACATGCCTATAATCCTAGCTGCTGGGGAGGCTAAAGAAGGAGGATCACTGAGCCTGAACTGCACAGCAAGGCCTTGAGCAAAAAAGAAACTATCCTGTTTTAGAGCTGGATGATACTCCATTGTATAAAAATATCACATCTTCCTTATACATTCTTCAGTTGATGGGCTTCTGCGTTGTTACCAGGATGTAGCTATAACTGGGTGCACATATATTGCTGTGGTATGAGGTTTTTCAGTTCTTCTGGAAAAATGCCCAGAGGGGAATAGCTGGCTTGAATGGTATCTTCCTTTTGAAGGAATCTCCATACTGATTTGTGCAGTGGTTGTACCAGTCTGCATTCGTACCAACAGTGCAGAAGGGTTCCTTTTCTCCACAGCCTCTCCAACATTTATTATTAGCTAACTTCTTGATGTTAGCCATTGTTACTGGGATAAGATGGAATCTCAATGTAGTTTTAATTTGCATTTCTCAAATGACCAATGATGTTGAACAGTTTTTCATATATTTACTTGATATTTGTATTTCTTCCTCCAAGAAGTGTATATTCATCTCAGATGCCCATTTCTGTAACGAGTCTTTGAATTTGGGGGCCTGAATGTTTTTAATTTTTTGTGTGTTCTAGATAGAAGGCCTTTGTCTGAGGAACAGTCAGCTATAATTTTTCCGGTTTTCTGGTTTTCTTTTTATTCTGTTGGAGATTTGCTTTGAAGTACAGAAATTTTCAAAAAGAGAGATGCCAGTTGTTGATTCTTTGAAGTATTTCCCATGCAGTTTGGTTTTTGTCCATGAACTCTCTACCTACCCTTATGTCTAAGATTTCCACCTACATTTTCCTCTAGAAAATTGTTTCTGTTTTAATATTTAAATCTTTGACCCATAAGTGATCCAGAGGATCGATCAATGAAACAGATTAGAAGATGCAGACATAACTGCAAACACCTTCAGCCATCTTATCTTTGATAAAGGGCCCAAACAGGCTCACTGGAAGAAATAAATGCCAAAGGCTAAAACTAAACCCATGCCTATCACTACGCACAAAGCTACAGTTAAAATGGATCAAAGAGTATTTTTTTCTAATTAAAACAAAATGGATTGAGTGTCTGAAAGGAAACTTTTGGTGTACTTTTTCTGGCGTTGCCTGTATGATCAGGGATGTGCAACTCTGTGAGCACAATAATGTGATTGAATTTACAGGTTGATGTGCCTAGCATGGCCTAACTCATCTTTGTCTGGCCTTCTATTTGCAACCCAATATTCCAAACAAATTAACAGATAGCTGCACTTATTTCCGTGTTGCCTTGGCAGCTGTTTTATCCATCCTGAACGAAAGAATGGATGAGTCACTTTTCAAATGAACTTCGAGAGAGTTTATAACAATTACCTAGCCAGTCAGTCTGTGTCATTAAGTACAAATGAGTCAGTGATGAGAAAAGTCAAAGCTCCATTTTATTAATCTTAAATTTAGTTTTTATTTTTAGACACCTAATTTGCTTTCACATTTGGTACCTTAGACAAAAGCAGAGTCAACTGCTGGTGTCCTGGTTTTCCCTACTGAGAGTGTAATTGGACACTGTCTTTAGCGGCAGCACGACTGTTCTCCTAGATACTGAAAGCAATGAAGACTGCTAGATTAAAAAGAAATTTTTAATATATTTGTGATTAACTGAAAACTATAATAAGGAGTCACAGGGAAATAGAAATAAAGAGAAAAGGTTAACAAGGTAGGACACAAAGATAATTATTTGCACTGAAGGAAGAAAGGCAAAACAACACCTAAGCTTTCTATCCAATACCGACCTGTTTGATAAATAAGTAATGGGATAAAGAATTTCCGCTCTCAGATTTACGCATTTTGTACTCTTCTTGCTGTGACCTTTGTACATGGCCACAAATCTGATGCTAAAGAGCAAGCTTATGAATTATGTAAAACAAGATCTTGTTCAAAGGATTTATGTTAAAAATAAGTAGCTTCACTCTACCCCTGGTGGGGAAAGATCTCTTCCTACTGTCTTTTTTCCCTGGACTTCTGAGGATATATAGGTTTGATTTCTCTATAGTTTTGTTTATTTACTACCCAAAAGATTGACCCAGAAGGAAGCTATTTTATCTAAAGGATAACAAAGCTAAATGTTAGAATTAAAATTATTAATGTTAATATCTACCATGGTTAATACCATAAGATAAGCTTTAGGACTATATCTTAGAAAGAAAATATGGGATAAATGACAGTCTAAATCAATGATATATTGGCTTGCTTCCAGAGATGCCTGTCAGGGAAGTGAAAGGACAGTTGACAAACCCCAAGAGATGTCTTTTTGATCAAGTTTTTGAGATCATAAAATAAATAGAAACGTGACAAAGTTGATTACAACTATGAAATTTAGGCAATGTGTTCAGACTGATTTCTTTGAGCGATTTCAGTTATGTTTAAAACAGGAAAATATGACCTAGTCCAACTTGGTAAAGGAGAATTAAAGATACAGAAAAATTTAAAAAGGGGCACAATGAAATAGACACTATGCCTGTGAAATACAGTCTCAAAGCTCATACTTTTTGAAGGGGGCAAATACGTAAAATGTATCCTGTTAAACAGAGCCTTCTTTTCCCTTAAGTATAGCAAGATTTCTGTTTTTCAGGATTTAGTTTCGTTATAAGTTTTATAAATATTGTCTTATACAAACATCTTAAATCCTAGGAAAATAACAGATAATAGATTCAATAAGAAAGAACTGAAATAAATACTTCAATGTTAATCAGATATAACTGAAAATCATACCTGGGTTCAAATTGCTTATAACCATCATGCCTAATTGTTTTTATGCCTTGTCTTTCAAGATAGTGTAGTTCCACGGCATGATCCTAAGTACATGATTTCCTATTGTGCAGTTATCTATGTTGTTATAGGGTCCCAGGACTTAGTCCCAACATTGTCAAATTTGTTTGTTTCTTACCAAGTAGTAACTATTTCCTTTTTTTCCTTAGGCTTCTTGCCTGAGATCTTTGTTGTCCATACATTTGTATGAGATCAGCTAATATTCAAATACTCTCTACATAGACATTTTATTATGCGTTTGAGACTGCCTTCTTTACTATGAAGAGAACACCCTGGTCCATGCAGAGGTATGTGCATTGACACTCATTGACTCCCTGTGCCAATGAAACATGGTTCCACTAGATTTCTGTAGGAATTAAGTTTAGATGATGCATCTTAAAAAAAAGAAAAGATTAAACTTATACTTAGAACAAAATAAAGCCTGAATGATTCTAAGTCTCTATGAAGAAAATCATAAGCAGTCACTTTCCCTGTTTATTTTGAATTACTTGGTAATACTTACAGAGAAGTTAGTATGCTACAACACTATCTACTAGGAGTCTAAATCATGATTCTTAACAGAATATGTTCAAAAATTTTAAGACCTATGAGAATAACTAGATGATTATAAAACATGAAGAGCCATTTATTAGAACAAGATTTTATGACAACAAAATGAGGATATTGAGAAATTATTTCTTATACCTTAACAAGCTTTTAAGGAAAAAATAATGGGAGTTCTGTTATGTCAAATACTCCTCTTTGCTTAAATAATCATTAGTTACTTGGCAACACAAAAAGAATGTCCCCACTTTGGATACTGTCTATGAAACTCCAGGACAGCTGATGTAGAAAAGTTCTCTACACTTCGGTACAAAAGTTGTGAGTAGGTTTCTTTCCATCCACCCAAGTTAATGTTTTTACATTAATATGGAGTTGAAATTTTTAACTTGGAACTTGTAGACTACACACTGAGATTTCACATAATGCCACAGGAAAACTTGAGGTTTTCCACCCAGTTAATTCACTCCTTTATATCATTACAACATATACACTCAGGTATAGTTTAATGTAACAACTGCTCTTGAAAAAGGTATTTAGTGCACTTCAGCTCAGCATTTAATAGCAAAGTTTGTCTTGTTTCTAGTCTTTATTATTTCCTTTGATGATGTTACTAGAATAGCCATTTTCTATGGCATGGTAATGACTCCCAAATAAATCATATGTTTTTTTTAATGATTTAGCAACATATCTGCCTTATGTTGTTGAGTTATGTTATGCTATGCTAAGTTGTATAATGAGCAAATAGATGCTCAGAGGGTGGAAAGACTTGCTGACAAATACATATGTTCCATATTAGATTTTCAAATTACTGTGCTATCTCTTTTATGCCTACACTAAAATAAATGTTTCACAATAGTGTTATGTTTTCCAAAAATTATTTTACAACATGTATATACATTGCTAAATTTTGAGGTTTTATAAACAGTACTATTCAGTTTCAAACCCTCAGCAACATACTTAGTATTATGTTTCTAAGATTTACGTAGATGGTTGTGCGTATTTTTGTTATAGTGAAGCTTAAGTGTCAACTTGTTTGGCTTGGTTGACAAATAGGGGATTAGTGCATGACACTTGTGGGTGTGTCTGGGTGGCCATGGAAGCATGACTGTGGGTAGGTAATACATCTGGCCCTGGTCCCTTTGGTGTCCCCTGCTTTGCTTACTCCCTTCCATGAACTAAGCAGCTTTGTACAACCATGATATACCTGTCTTGGAACCAACAACCATTAACTGATTCCCACAAACCAATTAAACCTCAAAACTGTGACTATTGGGTATTGTGCCCCCAGTGATATAAAAGCTGAGTAATAGAACTACATGCATTAATTTTCACTACTTCACTTAATATTCCATTTCAAGAATATTCTGCAATATAATTTTTCCTTCCTCTGCTGCGGTCTACCTTTGCTACTAAGAATGCAGCTTCTGGAGTATTCTGATGGATATGTATTTGAGTTTCATGTGCAAATAATTTTCCAGATCATATTCTTAGAAATAAAAGTACTGTTTCAAAATGTATGCACTTATACAAATTTGAAATATAATGACACATTGCTTTCCATAGTTGGTTTAACAATGGGCACACACACCAGCTGTACATAAGCACATTAAGTGTGCCTGCCACATGTTTGTCAACACTTGGTATTTTATGACAATTTCATTTTTTTCTTTCTGAATTAAAAATGACTTCTGCCTAACTCTTTGTCATATAATTGGCCAATATTTTCAAGTGCACAATTGTTTTGGTTTTATACCTATTTTGGCTCCTAAGTCTGTGCTGCAAACCATTTTCTCCTTGTCGCTTGTTCCACAATCTTGTAATCACCACCGCATGGTGTTAAGTGACCTTGTGTTTGCTGTGATTTTTGTTTTTACTCATCGTCATCTCCTTCCCCTTCTCCTCTTTCTCCTTCTCCTTCTCTTTCTCCTTCTCCTTCTCCTTTTCCTGCTCCTGCTCCTGCTTCTCCTTCTCCTTCTCCTTCTCCTTCTTCTCCTTTTCTTTCTCTGTCTCCTCCTGCCCCTTCTCCTTCCTCTTCTGTTGCTGCTTCATTTTGTCCTTTTGCACCTCCTGTTCCGGCTACTCCTCCTCCTCCTGCTCCTCCTCCTCAAGCAGCTCCTCCTCCTTCTTCTTCTGCTTTTCCTTCTCTTTCTCCTCCTTCTCCTTCTTCTCCTCCTTCTTCCTCAAGGCTATGGCTTTTCACCAAGGGTCAGCCTTAGTTTACCTACTGTCCTAGGGAGTCACCACTGGCTTCATGACTGTTAATATGATGGGCTTCTCTCTCATTACTTCTCTCTTTGATCCTTTCTCTCCATGGGCTTAGCTACCCACCATGATCTCAAGTAGTCCAGATACTGGCTCTGCATTTCCCTGACTTCCAAGCTATACTATGAAGGGTGTCCAAAGCTTCAAGACAGGTAGATGGCTGCTTGAGTGTTTTGAAACAGAATAAATTCTATAGTAATTGCTCCTTGGAACACTTTGTCTGAGGATGAACAGAGCAGTTTTTCATAACTTTTTACGGTGATGATCTTTGACAATGATGACAACTCTCTTCCCAGAAAACAGCATAATTGAACATCGTAAGCAAAAGCTGCCTCATAGTAAACTGCTGCCTTCATAGAAAAAAGATGTGCTTTTCAGCTTTTTTACATCATTTAGCTCCTTACTGCCTCATTGCTTGTGAGTTATTTTTCAGCTTGCGTCATTTGCCCTTGGTTTTGTAGAGACTTTTGCGACTGCTTAAGTGCTCTTTGTATCAGTTCACTCCTGGATTTTCTCTTAGTGATTGGCTGAATTGTTTGAGTTTGTCTCAACTCACACACATTACTTGAGGAGAACACTATAGGAAGTTAAACAAATAAGCAATTTGTCTGGGTAGTAATGAAAATGAACTAAAATATTCATCAGCATTAGCTTTTGAGGCTCCAAAATCATACTGCACCATGAATAAATAAAGCCAAGTAAGTCTAGATCTAAACAACTACCATTTTATGAATGTGCCGAAACTAACAAATCTACATGTATGCTTTCCAGTTGCCTAAATTTCTCTAATCCCCTGTGTTTCCTTCTTTTGTCCCTTTGATGACACACACAGTCAATACTATATGCCACATTGTTTGTGTAAGCGGAGACATTTGTGAGTTTTCTGTCTCACAGTGAGATCATTCCACT
Organism: Tympanoctomys barrerae; assembly: GCA_002564285.1. Taxonomy (NCBI): domain Eukaryota; kingdom Metazoa; phylum Chordata; class Mammalia; order Rodentia; family Octodontidae; genus Tympanoctomys; species Tympanoctomys barrerae. The sequence goes on from NDGN011435216.1 coordinate 7,478, forward strand.
GTAGATTTAGGTGACAGGAAGCGGCCAGGTCATCTGTCTGTCATTCACAACCTGTCTGCTCTGGATTCTACATTTGGAGGTGACATGTGAGTAGGTCAAAGAGAGTAAAGGGCTAACAGAGGTGAGGAGCTGCTATTCCCTGGACATGGCAAGAGAAGAGACCTGAAGGGAGAAGGCTGCCACAGGGGTTCACTCACTCCTGAAAAAAGAGCAGGTGAGTTCAGGGTTGCTGTTTCTTAAGATTCACCCCACTCTCCTGATACAATCCCTGTCAGAATGTGACCTATGCTTCTATGTAACATTAACATTTTGGAATAGGATGTGTTCTAGAAGTAGGTCTGGTTGGCTGTGGGCATCATGACTGGGTCTCCAATATAGTCTCTACTGCAAACAAGGAGGGAGAGGAAGAAGGGGGAGGGGGAAGGGGAGAGATGGGTATGGCAGGGGAGGAGATGGAAGGATAAATAGAGAAGCAGTGGCAAGAGAAGGAAAGGAAAGGAGGGAGGAAGCAGGGAAGGGAGGAGACAAAAAAAGAACAAACCTCTTATCACAATTGAAAATGGATGCCTGGAATTGTAGTTCATGTTCAATCCTTTAGTTTCAGAGCCTGTCTTGTTTAAGAATGAAAAGTCACCAGTTGGCTGAATGATTCTTCCTTTCATGATCATGTTATTAGTATGGCAGAAGGATCAGAGAGAAGATTTTGGTGGAGGACAGAAACAAAACAGGGACACTGGGCAGAGAAGAGGAGAAAGGAGGATGAACAGAATAAACAGGCAGGCCGAGTTCTTCAAAGACCACTCCTTTTCCCACTGCTCCTCAGAATCATCTCCAAGCTTGACTGCCCTTTGCGTGGCATAGTCTGTCTGCAGTGTATTGATCTTGTAACTGTATTGCTTTTCCTTTACTCGAGTCTCCCCTTCTCTCACACACCTTTCACAACCACAGCTTCACCCACAGCAGGCTGGAAATGACAGCAGTGCAGTGGTGGTTTTGGAGACAACAGACCTAGAACGGAGGATGAGTGTTGCCATTTACTAGTCATGATGTAAGTTTTCATTATTTTTACTTAACATTTGCCAGCATAGCAGGTGAAAAATCACATGCCATTGTTTTAACTGGATTTCTTTGATTTCAAAATATAAAAATATCTTTGAAAATGATAGCTTGTAATTGTGCCTTGTCCTCCAGGCCATGGTTTGCATGTGGATTCAGTGGCTGACATTGGGTCCATCTCAGAGAAGTTGGAGGAACTGGGGCAGGATAACGCCTCACCTACACTTGGACTTAGAACATCTTGCAAACATTAGAGGTTCTTTGTCTGATGCTGGAATTTAAATAAATAAATAAAGCTACTGAGTGGGAAAGGACTTCATTTTCTCAGTTATCTGACCAGCTACTGCCCTCATGCCTGACTCTGCTCTGTGTGGCTGACCTATCAAGAACCTGGACATATCTTTTTCTCTCCAAGGGCCACCTTTGGTTCCTCATATAAGACATGGTTTTGCTTTATAGTCTCCAAGGTCTAAAAAGTTTTGTAGTATGATAAAAGTGTCAATACCCTTTCTATCTAAAATATAAAATACAGATTCATAGCAGAAGATAAGCTCTACAGTGCAGAGACTTATATTTCATTAATGTATGCTTAAGAACCTCAGTGTGTAGTACAGGGTAAAGGTTAAAAAACATATCTTGAATGGAAAGTGGTAATAAAGCATATATAAATGGAGGCATTTCATGAAGCAAAGTGACTAAACACTTTTGCATTCTACTTTTACAATAAGTTAAATTTTGTTACATCAATGACATTTGACATGTCAACTGTTAAATTGGCATATGTTTAGAAATAACAATGTTCATAGCACCTATAAATGATAACTACATTGTCACTTTTGTCCAATAATGGGACAATCTTGCTGAAATTCAGTGTGACACTGAATTTATCAAAAAGCTTATTTGTCAAAAAGCATATTTGTCCAAAAACTTAACAATGTGCACATGCTTTGAACCAGCTCACTGGATCTGTACATTGAGAAATATATTTTAAGAGAAGAAGGCATAGATTTAGCTACAAGAGTGTTATTTTTACTTGTAAAATTCTGAAACAATCAAAATATTCAATCTTAGGCAACTGGGAAAATAAAAAATAACAATACATTTTTTCATGGAATGCCAGTTAGCAATTAGATATGTCACATATGAATATCAATTTTAATGATCACAACAAGTGTGGAAAAAAGGGATTTTACAAGATAGCATGGATAATTCAATGCCACAAAAATCCATATCAGGTCTATGGAAAAGGTTCCCATGGCATATATACTACAAAATTAACTTTCTTTAAATCCAGAGAAGGGAGGTATAAGTTTCTACTTTTTTTTTCTAATTTGTTCTTTCCTTACAATGGCTAGAAAGTGTTTTAATAATGAAATAATAAATCATTTTAATTTTCAAAATTTACCTTTTAGCTTCAACCCGTTTAGAGTTGTGAGAGGTCTTCTCTTGTTGGTATCTGTACTGTTTTCTTTTCGCACCTAGGCTTTCCAGTCTTGTCATTAGCATGGTTAAATTAATCAGATTTTAAGCTCCTTAAGGGCAGGGTTTATATCTTTTCTTTATTCTTTAAAGTATCTTGCACCCCTTCTGGCTGCTTAATAAAAATTCACTGCCCTGAATTCAGTCAAGTGCAATTTCAATTTCAGCTCTCATTAAATGTCCCTATAAATCAATTTAAACAGTTCTAGTAATAAGAGTATCCCCCAAGGTTTCCTTTTTTCTCTTTGTTGTAAGTCAATTCCTCACAATCCCTGACACTGGGGGGGGGGTAGATCCTAGTTCAATTGCAGCACATGTGAGAAGCAGGGAGATATTTATTTTGTGTTGCTTCAGGGTGGCTGAACTAAGTAACAGGAAAGTGAATTCAGTTCATCTAAGAAGTTCTAATTATTAAAGATAGGCATCAGAGGAGATGGTTGTATAACAAGTTGATAAAGCTCCTTTCACTAAGTTTACTTAAGCTGAAAATAGAAAACAGCAGTGTAGTACCAATACCAGTCAGAGATTTGATTGGTTGATTTTTGACCATTTTTTACAAATCTGAATGTACTTTATCTTAGGCCTCATCTGTAACAAACCAAAGGCAAGGAGGAAAGTAGTAGAGGTACAGATAGAATTTTGTAACTCAGTGCTGCATGGAGCCTAACCCAGGCACTCCTTCCAAAGTGCTATGCTATGCATTCCCATGAGCACCTGATGTACAATGACTTTGCTTCGTACAAACAACCCAGTGAGATAGGTTTGCATGAACAAGAAGAAAATTGAGACCTATGAAGTTTCAGTAGTGCCCTTAACCCATGCAATATCACAATCCAAAAGAATTGAAACCCAGATGCATCTGACTTCAAATGTCTGAATATAATAATAGGGCACATGGCCAGTAAAATACTGTCAGGGCTTTCACAGACAGCAAGTGACCTATAGTCCACACCTAGATTGGCTTCTCTCTCTGTCCCAAAGTGTTCCTACCTCCTCTGAACCCAGCTGCTTTCCATGAGAGATTCATAAAATTATGGAGTTCAGGAAACCCTCAGGATGCCCTCTGCAAGCTTCAGAATAAGGAAAGCCAGTAATGTAAGTCAGAATTCAGTCTGAGTCAAAAGGCCTGAGGACCAGATCCACACCCCAAAGGCAAGAAGGAAGAAATGAATGTATGAGCACTGGCTCTCCTTCTTTTTCCCACTAAATATATATGCTGATACCTGTGAACTAAACCACTACACTGAAGATAGCAATGTGTAATGGTAGGGTCATGCTTGGAACACCTGTCATTCTGGTCTTCTAAATACATACTGCTTGTCATGACATACCAGTTACTGCCACACTGTCTCTCAAGTAAATGTTTGTTTTTATAAAAAAGGTAATAAATGAAAGCAAGAGATAAGAAAAAATGTCACAAGACTGTCCTGCTACAATGCTGTATATGGTTAGATTTCTAAACTTCTATGTAAAAATATGTAATTGTTTATTTCTATTTTTAAAAATAATTTTTTTCTTCATATTCTGTAGGGACTTAATGGTTAACATATCAATACTTGATGGAAAATACCTGTTCCATGTTATGCTACAGATGTTTGATATTCCACCAGAAAGTGAGATTAAGCTTAATTGCCTAGGTTGTAGGGTAATAACAATGAGCTTCTCTTCTGGAGGGTTAACAACCTAAGTTTGCAGACCAAAAATTAGAGAAAAAGAAGGGCTGCAAAGACTGTCAACATTTTGGCCTTAGCCTTTCAAGGTCCGTGAAGACTCAGGACATAGGAGAACCTGTATTGTAACATCATGTAACTCAGTTGAATCCCAAATTTTCTGATCAAGGAGATTATGAGGCCACAGAGGAAAGTGATTGATGATGTAGAGT
>NDGN011435238.1:0-15860 GCA_002564285.1 Tympanoctomys barrerae
ATATATATATATATATATATATATATATATATATATATACATATATATATATATATATATTTTGCTTAATTCGATGTAGATTTAATATACACAAAGAGCTACAAGGGCAAGGAATCCAAAGCAGAAGCTCCACAAGATAAGAAGGTTGAGTGTAGCAAAGAGGAGATTGGGTGGGTGAGTTGTTGGGGCAAGAGGCAGAGCCTACAGAGAAGTCAAGAGAGCACCTACAGGCATTCACTTCATTCAGGGTCTGAGCCACATGCCCTCATCCTTCAAGACCCAGATTCCTGCTGCCTGTGCCCTGATATTATTAGGATACCCACAGGAGGTGTGGCCAGAGAAGTTATGACCTCAGACTCTAATGTTTCAGGTAGCCTCAGGGCAGGCTAACCCTCACTGTAGTGCTCATAAAACCCAGGAAGGCTCTGGATAGGCAGCAGCCCACAGAGGCCAGCCAGGAGCAGGACAGCTGTGCCCTGAGGCCCAGGGATCTGAAGACAGGTGAAGGACCTGTGTTGTCCCACCCCAAGTCTCACTCTGTCCTGCCTTTTGAGTTCCACCACCATTTCTGACTCTGTCCTGCTATGTGTGTGTCTTTGCCTTGGCCTTGGATGATTCCTGTGATTCAGTACACAGCCAGATGTTTGAGAGCCTCATTGTCTCAGTTTCCTTGGTTTGCAGGCCATGCCACTCTGAGCAGTTTTAGCGAGGATTTAAGAGCAAAGACTCTTTTGCATTCTGCACTTGTTACTCAGCCTGTTTGTGTCACTTTCCATTTGAGGAATACGAATACTTACAGGACTTGCTGCTTGAACAGGCTGTGACAGAGAGTCACCACATGTCCCATACTCACTAAGGTGCCTGGACACAGGATCGAAAACCTAAACCTATCCACTGAGAATACTCGTATTTACATCTCAGTATCTTTCAGCTTCAGGACCCTGAGACTTCCTTGTCTGGTGCCCATCTTCCCTATTGCAGGGTTCAGTATGTGTCTCAGTGTTTCTGTGTCTATCTTTCACTGCCATGCCTTCCTTAGACTCTGTGTTTCTCTCTTCTCACAGATAGAGCACACAATGTTTTCTCTAAGAACCTGGACTGTGAATAAGAGTTCTGCATGTCCATTCTGGAACATGGGTGGGCACAGAGCAGCTGGAACAGGATAGAACACACACTGCAGTACACAGAGCAGTGTTCAGCATGAATGTTCACCACACAACAGTCAGCAGTGGCTAGAGGTAGAGTTCAGGAGTATTGGCGGTCCTGGGTCCATGGCCATCCACAGAAGGATAGATGTTAGCAATGCAGATTGTGAAAACCTCTTTCTTGTATTATGGTTCTATAGCCAGGGCCTTAGAGTCCAGCCTAGAGGGATCCTTTCTGTCTGCTCCTGGAAGTGTGGGGGAGGTCCTTGAGTCACCTTGTCCCTTCTCCATCAGGTGCTGACATGGGGGCCACAACACAAACCCTGTGGTTCTGTCTCTTGGGATGCATCATTCACATGGCTCCAGGTATCTGAATCTGGGAGTGCGGGCTAGCTTGTGTGCACCCACAGTGTGCAATCCTGCCCTGCCTGTAGGCCACCTGGAGGTCTGCAAGGCACTAGGCTAGGAAAGGAGGCTGTGGAGAGGCAATGACTGGATACAGAGCTCAGCACTGCTGCCTCTTCTCTGGGTAATGTCCTGAATGTGTCCGTGCCACTGTTACTCCACCTGTCTGAAAGCAGCTTAGATAATACAGTCTAAACCACATTGTCACCTACCTCAATATGAGCAAGTGCCCAGATGTCAGCTGTAAGTAGCACCAGGACAGCAATGTGCCTGGGCCTTGTGCCCTAGGTGGCCTTCAAGTGTTGTACTTCTTCCTTCATTGTGGAGCTCATCACACCTGAGCTCCTGGAGAAGGTGGTTGTGCAGAGGTCTGAGTTCTGGGCCTGGTATGACTTGTTCCCTGAGCTATTTTGGTATATGCCTTGCTGTCCACTCTGCATGTCCAAGGACAGAATCTGAGGCATGATGGCCTCTGTTCTGCTTGGAACAGAAGTCCCTAGTAAGGAAGGGCGTGTGAGTCAGGCTCTGCATCTATGTCACTGGAGTGGTGTAGGAGAGCTGTGAAGCCTAAGTCTCAGAGGAGAGTCTGGCCTTGGAAGTATCTTGCTTGAGCCCCAGAGGCAGAGCCTGTGACAGTGCCCATATTTAGCCCTCCTGATATAACCTTTGCCTTAGTAACTATGAGTCACAGAAGACCTATGGAATCCTCTCCTGCCTCTCACCAGCTCTCACTCAACCATCAGATCCACTTTGTACTGATTCTGCCCCCAGGAGCTGTGATTCCACCAGAAAGAACCATCAGTGAGTCCTTAGATGAGCATCCTCCTGTCAGAGAATTCATCATTGGAGGCTTTCCTTGCCCTCCACAGTGGCAGCCCTGGCAAGTGGCACTGTTCTTCAACAACACTGTGGAGTGCTCTGGAGCTCTAGTGCATCCCCAGTGGGTGTTGACGGCTGCACACTGTTGGAGGCGGTGAGTAAGAACACAAAAGGGTGCGTGCAGTGGGGTATTGGTAGAGGGTTGGCTTGGGGGCTTCTCTTAGATGAGACAACGTGGGCGAGATTCTCAGTGCCATGAGGGGCCAGGCTAAGGCTAGGGATTGAGCAGACAGGGCAAAATATTGGCCCAGGGTTGGGTTCCAACATCAGAGTGGGACCGGGCCAACTCTGTGCCTTAGCTCCAGAGGCTGGACTTGGCCAGGTTGTGATTTGAAACCCTAGGCTTGGGAAAAGGTGGAGCTACAGAGAGCCATGGCTAGCAAAGCCACTTCTCCAGGTTGGAGGAGCATTCACCTCTTTTTGCTGGGTCTGAAGGATAAGCAGAGACTCTACCTTGAGGGAGGGAATGGAAGAAGGGTCCTGAGGTTGACCCAGGCATGGAAGTACAGAGGAGGAGGTGGATTGAGAGAATCAGGTTTGGATTTCACTACAGTCTAGAGGAGCCAGGCAGTGGACAAGGGACCTCTTGTCACCAGGGTGTATGGGGCATGGGTCAAGGGGAGAGCGAGAGGAGGACAGAGCCAGGTGGATGGGGACCAAGGTTTGCATGTGGCTGCAAGGTAGAGTGTAGAGTGAGATAAGACAAAAGCTCTCTCAGCAGGATAAATAATTTCCTACTATTTTAAAGAAATTAATACGAAGGCAAATATTCATAATGAGCACAATATCCACACTGGAAGTCAGACAGGCTCCGGGGTTGGGTGTTCAGGGCAATGTGCAGCATCTAATGCTATCTTACCTTCAACATCTGGTATTTTGCTTAGGTTGGATTTTCTGAATTAAGTTTGAATTTTAAAAATATTATATTTCAGTATTATTCAACTTGCTTTTTCTGCATTAGTGGCTTTCTACGCTTACACCTTAGTCAGTGCTTCTCTTGTTCTAATCTTTGCATTGTGGGTTGAAGCTTGGAGTGGAGATTGGGATGGGATTTGGATGCTGCTCAAGAGGGGAAGAGGCTGGCACCAGGGATTGTTCTGGGCATGGTAAAGGCTGGGAATGAAGATCGGGATGAGACTTAGGTTGAAGATGAGTGGGAGGTGGGGTTAGGACTGAAATTGGGCCTGCATGTGAGTTTGCACTTCTAGACAGGGCTTAGTACTGACTGTCCTATTGTCCTCAGATCCTACACCATTAAACTGGGTCTGCAAAGACTTTCCCAACCTTATAAACCAGGGGTACAGATAATTGAAGCCAATTACTCTGTGCAACACCCAGAATACAGTGCCCCTTGGAAAGGCAAGGACCTCATGCTCATCAAGTTGAGCAAACCCGCTGTGCTATCAAACACCGTCTGGACCATCAACATTGCCTCCACATGTCCGATACCTGGAACCAGGTGTTTGGTGTCAGGGTGGGGTCAGGTATCAGATGGTGAGTTTTGGGTTTCCTGTCTGTATTTACTGATACTCATGGTTGTCTTTGCCCAGGGGTGTTTTTTTTTTCTTTTTTTAATTTAATTTTAAAAAGTAATTACAAAGAGAAAAAATAGCAGAAATAAAGACAGAAACAAGATAGCATACAACAATACATATTTTATAGATCTTCAAAACAAGAGCAGCTGATTAACAATGGTTGATCTACTATCTATTTTTATAGTCAAATTTGTTACTCAGATTAACAGATATAGTTATGTAAGATCGGACGTATGATTGCATATTACAACTTGCTTTCAAGAAATTTTAAATTTTTGTTCTTGTCTTTTTTAAAGCTTTTAAAAATATTTTAACAAGAGTACAGTAATAATTGATATGACATTAGAAACAATACACATTAAGACTGAGATACGAGGTATTCAAGCATGTTTTTCTGTATTACATATTGTCATCCTTGATGTAGTTTTTTTAGTTTGTAGATATCAGCATACAGACTTCATCAAGGTGAAAATTCTATATATTAAATGTTATTTTCAAAAAAAGTGATGGAAGTTTTTAGTACAATCACCTCAGTCACCCTGTATATACTTGCATATTTTCCCCTACCTTTTCTCCTTTTTCTCATCTTTGTTGTTTAATCCTTAAATAACTTTCTTTCCATTTTACTACATCTATTATATCCTTCAAGTTTTATTTCTTCTTTTGGGTTCTTACACTAGGGAGAAAGTAAGATATTTACACATATGGGTCTGATTTATTTCACTAATGATCATAGCCTCTGGTTGCATCCACTTGCCTAGGAAGGCTTTGGGTTTGTCCTTCTTTATAGCTGAGTAATACTCCATTGTACAAAATATCACATCTTTTACATCCATTCCTTGGGTGATGGGCATTTTGATTGTTTCCGAAATTTGGCTATGACAAATTGTGCTGTTATAAACATTGGTGCACATATAGCACTTTGATGTGATGTTTTCAGTTTTTATGGGAAAATACTCAGATGGTGTAATAGTGGGATTGAACGGGATTTCCCATTCTAGTTTTTTGAAGAGTGTCCACACTGATTTCCATAGTGGTTGTATCTGTGTACATTCCTACCAGAAGTGGAGAAGAGTTCCAGGAGTGTTTCTGACCTTGTGTCCTTTCTTGCAGATGAATACCCTGATGAACTGCAGTGCGTGCATCTTCGAGTGCGATATCCAAACACCTGCAGAGCATCGTATAGCTACTATGACCGTAGTATGTTCTGCGCAGGTGGTGATGACAACAAGCACTCTTGCAAGGTTAGAGACTGGGACAGAAGGCAGGCATTTAGGATAAAGAAGGGGGTGTAAATCCCACAGAGAACACAAGGCCATGATGGAGCTAAGGAAACTATCAGACCTTCCAGGACTATGAGGAGAGTTTTCCATAGGAAGATGTGGGTGCAAAGAGAAGCAGAGAGAAGAAACTGGGAGGGGGCAGAAGGAAAGCTGAGCTACCGGGTAAAGAGACCACAGGAAAAGACAAGGAGATCCAGAGAAAAGTAATGAGCCTGAAGAAACATACAGAGCCCTGGTGCTGAGAGATAGCAGATAGAGGGAAAAACACAGGAGTGACAGCAGCAGGTTCCTGGGAGACTGAACACAGCTGTAAGTACAGAGCAGTGACTACATTCAGAATCCCCAGCCTTACTGCCAAGCAGAGCTCCACTTTTAATCCAGTAGCTCCCCAGCCCCAAGTCCCCTCCCAGTCTCCCTAGTCCATTGGACCTCAGCAAGAACTGGAAAGGAGATTCAGGCAGGAGCGGAGCTCCTCAGGGGACCTTTCCAATGTCTGGGAGAGAGAGCTGGTGTTTGAGAGGCAGGACTGTGCAGGCGTGCCCACATTGATATTGTTTGATAGCTTGGGTATGAAGGATGTAGCCCTCTGATTGAGCCTTGTGTATCTATGCCTTCACTGTCTTTGGAAAGCACAAGTCTCAGTTTGTCTCCCCATCACTTCTGCCTCCTGCACCCATGTACAGCTGGGGCCTGTTGGGTTTGTCTCCCATACTCACCCACTTTTGAACTGTGTTTCTGCTCTGCTCACTCCCTCTACCTTTGCGTCTTTGTGCTCTAGCTTTCTGTATGTGTTGCCCTCACTCTCCACCGTCCGTAACTTGCTCTTCTCTTCCCTCAACAGGCAGACTCTGGAGGTCCTGTGATCTGCCGTGGGTTTCTGCAGGGCCTTGTGTCCATGGGATTCACTCCTTGTGGGAAACCTGGGGTTCCATCCCTCTATACAAACCTCTGCATATTCAAAAAGTGGATAAGGAAGATTATGCGGAACACATAAGCATGGATGATCTTGAGACCAAGAGTCCAACATCATCTTTCAAATCTATCCTTAGGCTGTACCTATCATCAACAGCCACTGGATTTCTTTGAATTTCGTTTACTAATATAGAGATGATATACGCCTTTCTTGCTTCATTTTATTAAGATGGAAAGTGGACTTTTCAAGTGTGTAAGTGTGTTGTCGAGCTTAAGATGTTTGTGATATCCTTGTGTTCCTGGGACACCTGCTACATGCTGGGGATACCAATGTACTTCCCCTATTTAACTTGGAGAACAGCTGCCCAGGGACAGATTAAGTGAATAAAGTTGTGGAGTTCTCAGTAGCTGCAGTAATGCTTCAGTGACCAGGGAACAGGGAACATAAGGTTATCACTCCTAATTTCATCTGAATAAGTGAGAATCTAGGGTTTAACCACTTTCAATACATGATAGCGGTAATGGCAGCAGAAGATAATTCAGAAATACACATGACCTGCAGGCATGAGCTGGGTCAGATCAAAGGAAAGGAAGCAGAAGGAAAAGGACAGATTGAACAAGCTGTGCTAGAGGGAAGAGAACTTAAAACAGTTAGGAAAAAATAACTGTCCTCCCAAAGGAGTGTTAGGCAAGTAGAAACAGAATAGGAGCATGCAGTATGCAAAATGAACTATTCTGCAGTAGGGAATGTAAAAGTATCTTTTAAATGTTACTTTTTAAGAATACTATGAACTAAAAACAGAAAGACACAACTAAATCACAAACTAATAGGCAGATAATAGATGTGACTTGAGAATAAGTAGATGGGGAAGGAATTAGGGTAAGTGGAGAGAAAGAGAAAAAGTGTAAAAGAATCACACACACACACACACACACACACACACACACACATTCACAGATACAGAGGTCACCTTTGTACAAAACAAATGCAATTATTTCTTTGTTTTTTCTTTTTGCAGAGCCAGGGATTGAACTCAGGCCTTTGTGCTTGCCAAGAAAGCACTTATTCAACTGAGCTATCTCTCAAGCCCATGTAATTATTTCTATTGTAAAAATATCCCAATAGGAAATTAGTGACCTGAAACATGGTAGAGAAAGAGATGGAAGAGACAGACTTAAAACAATTCAAAATAAAAATATTGTAGGATCTCCTAGCACAAATGAATACACGTGAGAATGGCACACACTCGGAAATGCCCATCCATCCATGCAGACGCATGTGCACAGCTTTCTGCAATGCCACCAGCAGAGTTCAAGTGTTTCACTGTGGGAAATGAAGCTGCGGGTTTCATGGCAGACTTGTGCTTAGTAAGGAAGGATCATTCATTTGGAGATTCTGACCCAAGCAATGTCTGTCCCTTCCTTCTCCTGTATCTCCTCCTCTGTTTGCTTCCCATGACACCACTGAGCAGAATGAGCCATGTGAAAGGATTATCATTCCTGGGCCTGTAGGGAAAGAGACAAGGAGATAAAAGTTCGAGAGTACATTGGAGAGGGAGGCAGGTGGCCATATTTGAAAAGTGAGGGCAAGGATGGAGTGGAAGAAACCCAGCTCTTGGAAGAGTAAGTGGAAAATGAGAGACAGACAGTGGCATGGACAGACATGTAGAGGCCCTGCATAGAGGATGGAAGGTCAACAAACAGAAAGGGAAAGTACAATCAAAGCAGGAATGGAGAGTCAGGAGTGAGACAGAGCTTAGGGAGGGAGGTTGAGACCTCAGGCCATGTTGGGACACACAGGGCAGAGGGATTTACAGACCTCACCTCCTGAGGGACTTAGGCATCCGCAGCAATGTGTCCACCCTGGCTTTCCCACAGAGGGGACAGAACACAGTGGGAGGGTACTGTCGTTCAGCAGGCTTCCATCCAGTCTCCCTGGAAAAGCAATGCCCAGTGGTGCTTGTTTTGGTGCCCAGTGCTGGAGAAGAGCACAGTCAGAGAAAGAAGAAGTCCTTGACTCTTGCTTTTCATCTGTGATAGTCAGAGAACAGAGTGGCCAACAGCTGTCTTCCCATTCCTTCTTGCTTCTTTTTGCTCCCTCTCAGTCCCGCTAGGGTGAAGAGAGACAGACTACCTCTGTGTCCTGATATCATCTCTAAGCTCACTTCATAGCTGCACTCTAGGCAACCCTAAAAGGAGGAATCAGTCGGTAGGCACCCACAGTCCACTCTCCTACTCTGACTACCTGAGATGCTGACACCACCTCTGAAGAAGTGGCCCAGAAACCACCTGTAGTGCAGAAGGTATCAGGGAGGGCTCTGATTGTTTCTCCCTGGTCCTTAATAAACTGAGGCCACAGCTAGCTCTCCAGCATATTGCACAACATTAGCTGGGCCACTCTTGTGCAGACATAGCAACTGTCAATCCAGCATTGGCATCTCCAAGTGACCTAACCTTGAACTGCTACCAAGACAGATGCAATGACTGTGGATGGCCTGCACCAGTCCAGCAGGTACCTACTTTCACCACATTAGGTTTGAATTGAAACAGAACACCTAAACTGAGTTGGGACCAGTTGGTGTTTTAAGATCGGTGTCTTGAGTGTGGAGCAATTTGGATGAATTTGCACGTTTGAATTTGGACTAATCACAGGCTGAATGTGTACAAATTGGCAGCTTGAATTCATGCCAATTAGGTAGATCAAATCTGACAAACGCAGACCTCAATTTCCACCAATCAGCAGGCTCAAATTTGAACCAATCACAGGCCTTCTGCCCCTATTTCAGTAGCCCTGGCCTCTCACTTCCGAGTTTCATTTAGTGGGTTCTTTTTGTGCACTGAATGTGTTGTGCTGCAGGACAGGCCTTCTTCAAATAAAGGATGCCCTGATCAACCTGTAAACCTATTCAGCATCCTTACACCAAGAACTGTGGACAGAGGACTTGCTTTTAAAAAAATCTATGACCACTGGGGCCTATTAGCTCAGAGGAGATGCAGAGACCAGCATCTACATAAGAGCAATGAGAGAGCTCGGGAGACTGAGATTGACAACCAGCAGACTGTAACCGTTGGGGCTGTGGGCATCTATGGGCAGCAACAGCAGCAATCAGCAGCCTCAGGTACAGACTGTGGCTCTAGGCGCTGACACTGGCATTACTAGCAGAGCTGCACCTTTCCAATGCAGGGTTTCTATGCAAATGGAGAAAAAGTCCTCTCAAGTGTTTTGTTACACAACGACTGAAAGAGGAGAACGCAGCCCAAAAGCAAGATCCCTCCATGACAGCTGCCTGTGCCTTTCTTAGATTCCTGTCTTTGGCACTTGCTGACCTGCACTGTTCATTCAGTTGTGTTCTTACTGTTTGTCTAGTGAGTATTTCTGTGTAGTGACCTGGGTCTGCATTTCATTCTATCTCTGGTCCTCATGGGCAGAGCATGGAGTGAACCTACCTCTTCTACAGGACTCAGATCTGTAGCCTATGACAGCCCCATCTGCTGCATTTATATGCATTTGATCATCCATTGACTCAACCTCACCAATAATTAGCTGATTACTTTCTCTCCCTTTAATCTGTTCTTGTCCTTATTACCACAAACAAACTCTACAGTGAACCTTGCAAAGGGCTCTATTATGGCCTGCTCACCCAGGTGGGATTTGCCTGGTGGAGTTTGATCACTATGCATCAGGGCTGTGGGATTTGACCAGTTAATGTTGTTTTGGAGTATGCATCTCTCATAGGATTTTGTCAAGCAATGCTGCTGTTGTTTGGGTCTTGATGTACCCCAGATCCACATACAGTCTTCAGGCAGGTTTGTAGAGTTTGTGATTGATTCATGGTCCAATGCTGGGATTGTGGGTGTGAGTGCTGCTCACCCACCTGGTGTAGGTAGTCTGCATACAATGTAAGAGAGGGAGACAGGCTTGCTCCTGGATGACTCTCCCTTGTTCTCTTGCTGTATTTTCTGTCTTCCCCCCTCCACGAGCTGCTGCCCTCTGCCCTGTGTGACTCTGCCTTGGAGCCATCTCTGTATTGCCTCAAATTTCCACAAACTGGGAGCTAAACAAACCTTTCCTTGTTTAATTCTGGGTGTCAGATATACTGCCTCTGCAATAAGAGAAAAGTAACTGAGACAAACGTTATTGGACAAATGCTTTGTCTTTGTGAAGCATAGAAATTTGCAAGCAAGTCCTGTCCTTTCCTTTCATTGCCCTAATAAATCTTCCCTCTCATAGCCTGTCTCTGGGAGTTTTTCCAATCTGTCATCAACCTAATCCAATGCACTGAACACAGTGTAAATTGTCTAATGCATTTTACTTTCATACTTCTCTCAAGGGCTTGGTTCAGGGGCCACAACTGTTGGGTATCTGATGTATTGGTGTTCTGGCTCCTGCTTTGTTCTCCTTGGATAGCATCTACCACGAGGCATGATCCAGGGCCCCAGGGACCCATGCTAGATGCATGTTTGTACCACACAGTCTGTAGTTTCTTCATCCCTGTGTGACTGCTTGAAAACCCCATCTTTGGCCCACACCCCAGCATTGACCCCGCCTCCATCCTGCTCCTACTCAAGCGGCAACTTTCTCATTAGCAAGGTCTGCATCTCATACTTGCAGCCCAGGCAGTCAGCGGTGCTCCTGGACATCAAACTTCTGCTTGGGAGCCTAGGTACATCTGCAATGCATGCTCTTAGTTGTACAGTGCTTGCTGGAGTGAGTGTGGGCTTGGGACCAGTCTAGGGTTCAGGGGTGGCCTTGGCTATAGAGGTGGGGTGTGGTTCCCAGCTCTCTGATTCGGGGTCCAAGAGATCTGAGGTCTCAGGTCTGTTCTTGTGCGGCATGGGCTCGGAGATGCAAACACCTCTTTGGCACCATATGGGGGAGCAAGCCTTATGTGCCAAGGGTCTTCAGCTCCTACAACAGTGAGGCTGGGTCTGCACAGCATGGAGAACAGCCAGGACCTAGGCAGCAGCTCTCCGAGCCCCAGTCATCCATCCAGAATCCAGAGTAAGACAAGTCTTTCTTCAATGACCTCATGTTCATCAAGCTGAAAAAGGCAAGGCCCGAGTTCGGCACCATCCATATAATCAGCATAATTTCCAGGTGACTCATATCTAGGGAGGAGTGCTTGTCTTTGGTTGGGGTGAGCTGGTCAATGGTGAGCTGGTGGGTCCCTGCATGCTTCGTGATGGTGCCCTAGGATGCGCAACCCTGGGCTTCTCTCCCTTCTCCACCAAAGCGGACTGCCCAGCTGGCTGCAGTGTCCAACCATTCTGTGGTGCGCCAGGAGCACTTTAGGGAGTTGAATGACTCCATGTACCCCTACAGCATGTTCTGTGTGGTGGAGGACCAAGCTGCAGGAATGCTACTAGGAGTCAGGACAAGGACAAGCAGGACAGAAACATGGGGACACAATGAAAACCTGAAAAGAGAGACACAGGACAGACCAGGAGACATGAGAAAAAGAGGCAAGGAAAGAGACAGACAGACAGACAGACAGACTCACAGACAGACCCACAGGTAGAGAGATAGAGAGTGAGAGAGACAGAGAGACCAAGATCCCTGGGAGAAATACTGGATATGGTCAAAACACAATGAGCAGTCAAATTTCTATAAATTATTACAGCATAAGACACATTGCTTTGAATCATCCTCAGAATGTTCTCGCGCCCTTCCAGCACTCTTATCTCAAGTTCTTGCCACTTTCTGGAGCAGTTGTGGAGTTCTCTTTCATGACTGTCTTTGGTTACATGGTCATGGATGCCTGGATATCCTGAAGCAGTTTGCAACATTCGCCTTCCTGGTCATTTTGACTACAGAGGAGAGCAGAAGGCCCACAGGGCCAGATCAAGGGAATAAGGTGGATGAGGATACACTGTCCTGTATCAGGAATATGTCTTTCCATTGTCTGACACTGAACAGCAGTGTTATCAAGCTTTTGATCACTTCGTTTACTCAGAGACCCTCAGAGACATATGACAGACAACTCAAAGAACAAATGTAAAGAAAGTTACAGCTATAAGGGTACAGGGAGTAGGACTAGAGAGGTCAGGATCTGGCTTGAGATGATGGGGGGGGGTGAATAAAGTCTCTTTGGTTTCTCTGGAACTTTCTCCCTGAGATACTAGGGTGCAAACCCTCTTCTCTCAGACCCAGGTATATGACCTGACTCCTCCCTCCGAACCAAGAGCTCAAGCACACCTACAATTTTTCCTGCACACTCTATCCACTAGTGCCATAATCGTTACTCAGCCTTTTGTCCTCTTGCCCAAGATCCAGAAATAAAGTATAAGAAAAGCACAGCCTCTGCTCAGAGTGCCACGCTTGCTTTCCTTTCCATTCAAGGTGGCCTAGCAAATAGCGCTTCCTTCTAGGACCTCCTTTTCCTGTCGGGGAAAGGGAAGTTTCCCCTAGGAGGTTAAAGGTTTTAAAGGGAGCCATTCTTCCCCGGGAGACCAACAAAATCCAGATCTGTACATGTTATCCAGTTTCTGAAAAATCCAGTCAGGAAGTCCTCAATTCATGGGATTTTCTTCCTGAGGTTAACTAATCAATTCTAATGAACTATTTTCATTTCTGTCCTGTTGAATCAGCTTTAAGAATGTTCAGTCTTGGTTGGCCTCAGGATTCTGGTGCTGTAGATGGAGCATGTACATGAAGATGGAGGTTTGTGAACAGAGTGATGAAGGAGAAAAAAGACTCAGGCTCAGAGAGAGGGGAGACCCTCGGTACAAGAATAGAAAGCACTGCTGCTTGACTCTTCAATAATGAAGGATGTGCCCATGAGAATTATACTCAAGAATATATTTATAAGCTTAGTGTTTGTGAATCTGTGCATAAGGAGCTAGTCAAATTTTTATGTATGTTTTAACAGATCCTCAAATATATCAAGATATAACACACTTAAAAGTAAAGTTAACAAATTTTGTCTCATAAGACTGATTTTTACAGTGGCTTGTAGAAAACACTAGAAAAAATAAGAGAAATATACATAAAATAATCAGGATATATCACAGTGATAGTCCAGTTGCCTGTAAGCAGCAGGCATGCACTGTATCCCAACACCAAAGAGAGAAAAGCAGGGGGAGGGAAAGATCAATAGTACTGATAATTTGGGTATGCTTAATGCTTGATGCTTAGGGGAAGTCTATGGACCTATTTCTGTAGAATATAGACCCTGCTCAAAATATACACTAAATGGCCAGAGTGGCTGAAAATAAGAAGATTGAAAGCAGCAAACACTGCTTAAACAATGTGATCAAAATATGGTGTGTTCCAATTCAAAATCTGTAATGTTGCCAGTACTGCTTTTTAAAAGACTCACCCTCATTTTGAGCGCATTGAAGACACCTTTGTTGCTAACTTCCAAAGTAGTTCTGGAGTCCTCTTTCTCTGGCATAGTTTTATGACTGCCTCAATGTATACAGCAATTTATGTCAAATAAAGAGGTTGCCCTCGTTCACCTTATTCATCAAATCTGGCCCTGGGAGCCTTCTGTCTTTTCCCCAAAAATAAAAGGCATAATGAAACTAAATATTTTGAAGCAATTCCGGACATTGAGGCAGCCAAAACTGGTTAACTAAGCTTAGCGAGGGGGAATATTGGGAGGGCAATTAACAACACTGTGTCCTTCACTGTAAGAAAAATATTTAAATTTAATCATTCAATATATGTCTCATCACATATCATATGTAGGACAAGGACAATTCTCAGGCATTGCTGGATGGCCTGCAAAATGGTACAATGATTTTGGAAAACTGAGGTAGACTCTTACAAACATAAACATATGTCCTTCTTATGATCAGCAATTTTAATCCTGTGTATGTAGGAGCCATGAAAAAATATCACAAGGCTTGCCTAAGAATGTTCATAGTGGATTTAATCATGAAAGTGGAATTGGAAGCAAGCCAAGGGTCCACTCTCTTGGTGAGTAGCTAAGGAAAGGATATCCACAACACAGAAGGCAACCAGCAAGGAAAAGAAATGTACTATCCACACAGGTAGCAAAGTTGATGCAGTTCAAGGCATTCATATTCTGTGGAACAAACCAGACACAAAGTATTATGTACTACACAATTTGATTTGTATGTAATTCTAGAAAAGGCAAAACAAACTATGATTACCTAGTTGCTGGGATGGGGTGGGTTAGGGGAGTAGTTATAGAAACAGCTGGCGAGAGGTATAAGGGAAATTTCGGGGCTGATTGGGATTGCCTAGAACTTCACAGGAATGTGTGTATAGGTATTTGTCCAAACATGTGGAGTTGTATTATTAAAATCCATACTGTGTTCTCAACACAAATTATACCCAGTTTAGTAACCACACATGTAACTTATAAAAGTGAACCTTATATTGTCATTTGGTGTGAAATAACTTGCAACAAAATTTTAAGCTATGGCAAAGGGAGTAGGTGTCTGACCACAGTGTAATTTCTTTTTGCAGAACAGAGGAATGAACTCAGGCCCTTGCATTTGTCAGTGAAGCACTTATTCTACTGACCATCCCCGCAGCACCTAACCACAGTGTAATTAAGCTGCAAAACATGACAAAATGATAGCAACACCATTACAGCTCTGTGCTTTAAATTTAGAGGAACTCTTCTAAAGACCCACATGTAAAATGAGAAATACAATGGAAATTAGAAAATACTTTGAACAAAATGTTAAAAACAACAGCATACATTTATTATATGTGCCCGATATGGTCTTTAGAGAGAAACACAGACAATGAGCACATATGTTAGAAAAGAAGAAGAACTGAGAATTCATTAATGGCTCCAACATATCCAGATGTAAGAAGAATGATAGCAAAATAAACTCTAAAATGTAAAGAAATAAAAGGTTAAAGGAAAGATTAAATTGCATAGTGAGTAAGGGTGAGAATCCTATAAATTAACTGCTAGTTTCAAAAACTTGCTGATGTTTCTCAGGATCATTAAATTGCCCATCTCGTGCATACAAATGTATGCTTTTGTCCCTGTCCTGTTTCCCATGTTTTCTCCTTGTCCTCTCCTCATTCTCCAATTCTCAAGTTCTCGCTTTCCTTTTAATTGTGTTATAACTTCCTATTTGCATTCCTTCTTTTGAGTCCTTATACTAGGGATACTATACTATATTTACACCTGTGGGTCTGATTTATTTCAAGTGGCATCCACTTAAATATAAATGCTTCAAGTTTATCATTTTTTATAGCTGAGTAATACTCCAGTGTATAAAAATACCTTGTCTTTTTGAACCATTCCTCATGTGACGGACATGTTGGTTGTTTCCAAATTTGGCTATCACAAATTGTGCTGTTATCAACATAGGTACACATATATCACTACGATATGAAGTTTTCAGTTCCTCAGGGAAAATTCAGAGTAGGGGGATAGTTAGCTTTAATGGGATTTTCAGTCCAAGTTTCTTAAGGCCTCAACACAATGATTTCCATAACAGTTGCACCAGTCTACCTTCCCACCAGCAGTAGAGAAGGGTTCTCTTTTCCCCACAACCACTCCCACATTTGTTGTTGGTTGATTTGTTTGTGATAACAATTCTTTCTTGGGTGACATGATATCTCAGTGGTTTTTTTTTAATTTTTAATTTTTATTTATTTATTTAACTATTTAGTGTGTTTGTGGCCAGTTCAGCCCACCAGGGGGCGGGGCTGGCCGGCATGTGGTGCTGGGGGGATTGAACCGCGGTCCCTGTGCTTTGCTAAGCTT
>NDGN011435251.1:0-20021 GCA_002564285.1 Tympanoctomys barrerae
ATAAATATATTCTGCTCATAACCTCCGTTTGTTCCTAAAATTCATTCTTCAGTTTTAGAGAACTCGAACTCATCTGGGTCAGGTTGGGAGATCATTTTTCCCCGGTATCATTTGGAGGTTCCCAGTAGCACTTGGAGGTCACCCACCAAGATCAGGTTTTCTCCCTGTATCAAGGGCACCTATTCCTTCTAATTCCACAATTTCCGTAGCCTCTTGATAGGTATTTGGCTTCTAAATTATTCACTTGCAGTTATTCACATCCTTAGAGTTAACTACTGGAAGTATTTTCAATTATTTTCTTCAAATTGTAGACTTCATGTGCAAGTCTTCAGTATAGTTCGCAAGTGACTTCTCTGAGATTTGGGCAGCAGGGGACATACGAGTTCACAGAAAAGCTGAGAGAAGAATAAGCACAAGTGGACATCTTCGTGGTCCTCTCACGATCGTCTCCCCCACCCCTTGGGGCTCAGGTGTTGGCCCTGCCCTGCACCCGCTCCTGTTTCAGGCAGGGACCCTACCTGAGACCTGAGGGTGGGCTCCTGGGGAAACGGGACTTCCACATGACCCGGAGTTTGTGAAGAAGCATCAAGAGTTTTGCTAGGGCCTGGGGGTGAAGTTCCTCCTTCCTCACCGGGAAGCTCCCTTGGCCGGAAGTAGCGTGGTCACTTAGGTAGGGCCCGAGGCAGAAGCCACATCCCGAAGTGGAGAAGGGATGCACCCACAGCCCGAGCAGGGGGTGGTGTCCACTGTGAGACCTGCGAGTCCTCGAGTCCAGCTTTTTAGTTTTTTTATTTATTTATGGTATCAGGAATTGAACTATCAAACTCATGACCTCGTGCTTGCCAGGCAGGTGCTGTGCCACTGAGCTACATCCCTGGCCCTAGTCCAGCTTCTTACATTAGGAAGTGATTTTTTTTTTCTGAACTGGGGATTGAACTCAGGTCCTTGTGCTTGCCAGGCAAGCGCTTATTCCATTGAGCCATCTCCCCGGCCCCTGGAAGCGATCTTATTGATGAAGTCAAGTTGACTTTAGTTTTTATTATCTCTAGCACAAAACATCATGATTTATACGAAAAATTAGCACAATGATAGAATTTTATCTATCATTACTATCTATCAATATATCTATGTTTATATATCTATACCTATAATTCTATGAATTCACCTCTTGTCAACTTGATAACCAGCCACCTCTCCTTAACCCGAACTTGACCTCCAAATACAACAAAGTTTGTAATCACACCTAGCACGACACAACCCTACCCTGTGGACCAAAGGAAACCCACTAATTCCCTCCCCAGAATAGAAGTGAAGTTTGTGTTTGCATGACACTTACTATTCTCTTCATATTCCATAACTTAAATGTTAATATATAGATTTAGCAACAATGTCTGTCACTGTTAGGTTGCAAAGATACCCGCAATCATCTCAACACAATACTCGTGGCAATTACAGTCTTCAATTCGGCAGCTGATCACGGGATCCTGGTGGAATCTGGAGCCACTTCTGCCATCCGTTCTGCATTCCCTTGGCCTTCAGCGAGCACCTCAGCAGGCCCTGGTTCTTGGCCGGTTGGTGTGATCCATCCTTCATTCCCGAAGGTTTTGGGTCGTTTCTCATGCTGCAGGGATTGGGTTGTTGCTGTTTCCTGTTACCTTAGTAACAGGGCATAGTAGCCTTTGGAGGCGCCCTCGCGGGTCTCCTGCACTCCGGATATGATGTCCTTCCCCCCTCTGCGGGCCGTGGTCCATTCCCCTTGGCCTTGTGGCCAATCGCCCCAGCAGTTCCGTAATTCTCTTCTTAGCTTGTTGCCTCAGAGCCCGAGGAGAGGAGCGTCAGAGGGCCAGCAGGTAGTCTTAGCTTCCGGCTCAATGCAATTATGGTTGCGCCTCCTGGAAGAAGCCTCCTCCCTCGGGACTGAGCCTTCCAGGCCCCTTCCAGGCCCGCGGAGCCTGCAGTCTTTGGAACAGGAAGCAGAAATTTCTCTAGGGGGTTGCTAGGGGCAGCGGGCAGGGGCGCCATTCTCGTTTCCACCCCTTAGCTCCTGGACCCAGGAATCCCAGCCATGGGAGAAGCACCACTCACTGGGTAGTGGATGCCCACTTGGAGCACACGCAGTCTTTGGGGGAGCCCGCCCCAGCCTGCAGGAGCTGCCACGCGGCTGGTAAGCGCCATGTGTCCTGGGCCACGTGGCAGCCAATATTACACCTAACCAGTCATCTGACAGAAATACTGGGGGCACATTGGTTAGTTTAGAAACGAGTGTTTTAAAAACGTTATGCCATTTCTGTTTATGTTAAGTAAGGTGAGCATGGAGCAGCTGTGAGGGAGGAGCTTCCCCTGTTCCTTGGTGAGATGGACCGACTTGCTGAGTTGGAAAACAGTTGTAGGAGACTGGAGGAACATTACGATTTTTCCTGCTCTCCACATTTTAGCGGCTGCAGCATATCACAGCATGTGTTTAAAGCAGGGGTGATTTGACAATTTCCTCCTCACGACATTCAGGCCACAGAGGTCAACAAACCATGGCATGTGGCACCTGTTTATGTGACTAAAGTTGTACTGACTCAGCCCTGGCGTCCTCTGTCCCATCTGCCAAGTGCTTCCCTCCTGCAACGGTGGCCTCAGGCGTTGTGACAGAAGCAGCCTGGCCCCAAGCCTGGCATGCTCATGGCCTGCCCTTCGCAGAGGCTGCGGCCGCACCCCATCTCCACAGCCGGCACCACAACACGTGGAGCTGCTTGCTGCTTCCTGGGGTGTGACTGCCGAGGGCTCAGGCTGCCAGCACGAGGCTGCTCATTCCAAGGCTGGAAGAGATGTCGCGTTTACAGGTGCAGTGGCCACAAATCACCCCCAAAGTGTAGGTGATGGGGAGATAACCGGGAGTGGTGCACTCTGGGTATCTGCAGCACCTGGCAGCTCCTTGTGTGTGTTTCGTTGGCCGTTACAATTTTGTGCAAGCGTAAGTAGCTGCTGTCTCGCCCATGGAAACTGTAATAGCTATATTTAATTTTCTGAGCAGTGAGGTAAAGTGGATTAATTCAGTTGTGATCTCCTTATGATTAGGAACCAGCTGATTTGGAGGAGGCTCAGGATTGGAGCCTGAATGGGGTTCCGTAGAGGCTTCCGCTGGGCCCTGCTGGGGTGTGGTGAGCCCCCACATCTGCGCAGAGCTGCTGGCCACTGCCGGTGAGTGAGGCATCCGTAAGCTCACAGGTCCTGCGCGATACTCAGATGCTGGGTTAGGGTTCCCGGCCGAGGGAGCTGCGCCTTCCAAAGCCCAGCTCAGGCTACTCTGGGTGGGGGTCAAGGGGAATTCAGGGACGTGGTTCTCTGCACCTCTTTGGGGCTCAGCAGGAATCCGTGAATGCTGGAGAGCTGTGCGTTACTGTGGAGAGCACTTTGTCCCAGCTGCGTTTATGAGGAGGCAGACCTCCACATCCGTGTCTCCAGGCCGGAGCCAAAGACCCTGGGGGGCTTCCCGGTGAACAGCTGCTGCAGGCCCAATGTGTACAGATGGGAAGTCACAATTTAACCAATTTCGTGACTTCAGGAGGCTCTTGGCCTCTTTCCTGGCACAGCTGAAACTGGTGACTACATCTCCCCTCCAGGTTAGTGTCCTGCCACTGTCATACATTCCCAGCTCCACTGTCCCTGTCATGAGTCTGGAGTGGAAGACCCTGGGCCAAGCTGGGGCTGGGGGAAGGACAGAAATACGCAGCTCTGGCTGTGTCTGTTTCCGAGGCAGCCGCTCTGGATCGCCCTTGTGCTCCCTGTTTTACTGTTTAAAGGCTGTAAGCTTCCTTCACTACTTTCTGAATAAATGATTATAAACTCTCCTACTGCCCCTGGGCCATTCTGCAGCAGGTGCAGCTTAAGGTGAGTTCTAGAGATTTGGTGAGGATGGGAGACAAGAGGTGGCTCACTGCCGCTGGGGAGACCGCTGATTAGGGCCTACTGTCTGCCATCCCAGGATTTCTGACCTGCATTCTGACCGCAGAGCAGAGGGTGAGGTTAAGATAGATTCCTGGGCTGCTGCCCAGATGGCTGAATCAGAACCTGTGGACCACGCCTCTTTTGTCACATAATCAGAAGACAGCCGGGCCTTCCACGTGACGTTGAGCAAAGCCTTCTTTTTGTGAAAGGAGGCTCTGACTCCCGAGATTTCAGGAAACACGACTGACACCTTCACGCTTCTGACTGTCCCAAGCGCCGGTGCGCCTCCCTGTGCACTGTGGAGCTCCGCAGATCTGCTTTGCCTCAGGCTTGGCAGCAACAAGACAGGCTTGTCCTCGGCACAGGGTCACTTCATATGCAGCTGCTGGTGTCAAATGCATTGTCACCAGGGCCTGTCCAGCTGATGAGGCAGCAGGAGGCACTTCGGGACGAGCTGAAGGTGGCAGGTGCTCTTGATGGGAGCCGTGGGTGCTGGGGAAGGCACACTGGCCGGCGCCTCCGGAGCAGGTGGTGTGCTTCAGAGCCAGCACACCAGGTGCAGGCTTTTACAAAGGCCTCTGCTGCCAAGGGCAAGCTGGGGTGGAGACACGGGAAGCTAGCACCCGCAAGGCCCATCCAGCTGTGCTTCGCAACCAATATCTGCTCTCATCCTGAGAATCTCAACAGGATCATTAGTGGCTAAAAGCTTGGTTTTCGCCATACCTCAAGAGCAGAATGCTGGTCACAATCAGTAGTGTGAAGTAGCCAGAAAGCAAAACTGGCTGACACAGGACATGCTAGGTCCCACCAGTCCATTTTTGGATGGACAGTTGCTGTTCTGGTGCCTGTTGTAGCAGACTGTCACCTCGCCAAGCTCTCCTGCACAAGGTGCTGTAGTTTAATGTTCCATTTCTTACTTCTTAGGGGTTAGATGGTTTCTCTTTCCACTCTTGATGATTTCCTGAGCTTTCAGCAGAAACACCTCAATTTAAAACCAATAAGGCCCCTTGTCTGTCTGCCAATGGAAAGTCGGCTGCTGCAGGGGAACGTGGTGGAGGCTGGCGGGAGAGCACCTGGACTCCGCCACTGCCCCATAGCGCTGCCAGCTGCCTCCCAGGCTTGTCCAGGCACAGCCCAGGGAAATGGAGCGCTTGCACGTCATGCTGACCAGCTGTCTGCAACGCCACCTCCATGCTCCAGGCCGCCTCCCTGAGGCCAGGGGGTGTTTTTATCCAAGAGGGTCAGGGGGAGCATCCAGAGGGTCCCGCAAAGTCACCCCCTCCACTCTTTGCCTCTATGAGACCTTCTCACTCCCCTCTTTACTCAGATTCTGAGCCCAGGCCATTCCAGGCAGAAAGAGTTCCGTAAAGCTGCACTGCATTTGAGAACAATCCGCCGCCCTCTCTTTGGCTGCACCCCGATCCAGCGGCTTGCACATGCCGGGCAAGTGCTCCACCACTGAGCTGGAGCCCAACCAACACTTCCGAGGAGCCTTGTCTCAAGCAAGCAGGGCAGATCCATCTTCCAGGGCTGCCAGGGCAGATGCTGCCGGCTGGAGGCTTCCACGCCAGAGATGCAGCTGTCACAGTGCTGGATGGCAGAAGCCAGAGAGGTCCGATGGCCACCTTCCCATGCTCCCCGCCCCACGCTTCGCTTCCGTGTGGGTATGGGGTCACTCGACATTTGTGAGTGAATGTTCTTTTCTTCTGAGAGCACCAGTCTGGTAAGATTAGAGCCCATCACCAGCCTCATTTTAACTAAACCACCTTCTTAAAACCTGTATCAGCAAACACATTAACTTTCCAGAGTACCGGGGGGTCCTAGCTTCAGCATATGGGTCACGGAGCACAACACTAATGTTACTAGCCACCACGAGGGTGCCTTACCCCCAGTCTCTCCTGGAAATCTCCACCAGCACTTAGACCTCGGGCCCTGCCCTATTTGCTTTCTTGTTGCTGAGGCATAGTACCCTACATGTACAATTTAAAGGAGAAAGGTTTTATTTTGGTTCACAGTTTGTAGAGGTTTCAGCCGTGTTCAGCTGGCACTGAGGCAGGGCGGCGGGCATCAGGCCTGGCAGGCAGAATACAGGGCATGACACAAGGAGGAGGAGGGGCACACAGTCCCAGCCACACCTGCAGTGACCCATGTGTTCCACCAGCTGCACCTCCCAATACTGGGCCAGCTGCCTCCCATCCAGGCATGGATCTTGTACCTCACACCTGTGACCCAGCCACACCCTGAGGCCCAGTCACCTCCCAAGGCCCACTCTGCAGGCCTTCCCTACACCAGCTGCAAACAAGTGCACAACTTGCTTGGCTCCTCTTGGTTGAGAGGCTTGGGATGCTGCTCAGAATTATGTCCCCTCCTCATGTCCTGGTCCCCGAGCCATAAATGTGGACAGTGGTGACATGACTAAGGTGAGGATTCTGAAATCCCAGATCAGCCTGGGCAAGCAGATGCACCAGAAGTACAGGAACTTGTGGAGGTTCACATTCAGGGAAGGTGCGGAGGGCAGAGGTGAAGCAGGGGAGACGACAGGGCAGAGGAGAGGGACAGACAGATGGGCGGACGCACAGACAGAGGCAGAGGGGGACGTGAAGGCTTGCTGCAGGTTCTCACAGAGGAGCAAGGGACTCCATTCAGCATAACCAGCAGCGCGGGTGGCCCAGGACACAGCCCCTCCCAGCAGAGGAGACGCACCTGTTCCCCCACAGACCCCATGGCAGGGCGTGACGTCCAGAACTGCAAGGTGATAAACACAGCTGCTGTAACTCAGCATGTATGACAACTTGTCTTGGTACTGGCAGGAAGCCACCGTGTGGGACACTTCTCCTATCTCCACGCAGTGGGCTCTGCCGTTGTGGTGTTCACTTCTCCACTCTGCAAAGCGAATGTTTCCAGGACAGTTAAACTTTCCCGTGTGCGACATGTCCTTACCTTAGAGCTACCACATCCTCACATTCTTGGAAAAGATAGGTGCTTTCCAGGAAGTGCCGCTGCTGGTGCCAACGTGGCGACATCCTGTGTCTGCCTGGCTCCAGCGGTGGCAGCTTCCTCCTCCCATAGAGACGAGTCTCCCCACGGAGTCTCGCCTGCACTTACTCCCCTCCTAGGCGTTCTCTTTCTCTTCAGGGTCACTTTGTTCCCTCTCCTTGGTGGTTCTGTTCCATTAGCATGAGACAGCCGTTAGTACTTCTGAGTTAGTCTTCCTTTCCCTTGTGTCATCCTTAATCTAGTTTATATCTGAAGGGAAGCAAGACGTATTTGTGTCTAATGTAATTGAACTTCAGTGTGGAACACCATTTCTCTTTGGAGTTTGGTTGAGGGAATAGCCTAGATATAAAAGTTTAAATACATTTTCTTCTCTAACACAGAGAAGCTGCAAGGACTGGCCTCACGGATGCCCTCTCCCACGCTCCCCAGCGGTTGCGCTCCTATCGCCTCTCTCTTCCTTTTCATTTTTCTTTTTTTTGAAACATCTGGGAGCGAGCTGTAGACAGCCTGCCCAGTACTCCTGGACACGCCGTGCACCTCGCCCCAGTCAAGACCCCGGGCTCCTGCAGTGAGCACGCAGGGCGCCGCTCAGCACGCTTCGGCCTGCTCAGCTGCATTGCTGCCACTGTCCCGCCGAACCCCTGCTGAGCCT
This sequence comes from Tympanoctomys barrerae, assembly GCA_002564285.1. Taxonomy (NCBI): domain Eukaryota; kingdom Metazoa; phylum Chordata; class Mammalia; order Rodentia; family Octodontidae; genus Tympanoctomys; species Tympanoctomys barrerae. The sequence continues at coordinate 7,586 of NDGN011435251.1, forward strand.
CAGCTGCTTGCAGTCAGTGAGTGAACGTCTTGCGGCATTACACCGGTGTTCTCTAATAGATGGCTGCAGCGAGATCCTGTCTTGTAGCCAAAACCTTCTGAGAGCCTTGGACCCTCAGCTTGTGGAGGATCCAGGCTAAAATGCTTTATCAGAAGTGGGGAGGAAACATCCATCAGGTGGGCATCTCAGGCCAAGTCACCTCCCATCGGGCAAAGATGCAAAGGGCGTGGGTCTTTCCTGTGGTGTCAGGGTGTTCCTGTTGTCACTGCTATGGTTTGGGTCTAGATGTCTTCTAAAGCCTCATGCTTGGAGCATATTGTGCAGGTGGCTGACTCTAGAGTGTGTGATTGATTCACAGTGCGGCGTTAGGATGAAGGGTGGTGTTGAGGCTTGGGTCTAGGTGTCCCCCAAAGCCTCGTGAAGTCACAGGTGGACTTCTAGAGTTTGCGATTAACTCATGGTCCACTGGGGTCAGCAGTAGAAGGGGGGGCCGAAGCCTGGTCGGATGCCTGAACGCACCCTAAAGGAAACAGACTGCACCCTGCAGCTGTTGTTGCTGCTGCCCCTTCCATTTGCTCTTGCTCTCTGCTCTTTGTCCCCACCATGAAAGGTTGGTTGACCTCTGCCCTGTGCCACTTTGCCTTCAGTCCTGAGTACGGACTGAAACCTCCAGTAACTGCGAGCTAAATAAACCTTGCTTTCCTTCATTTTGAGTGTCAGGTATTTGTTCCAGCAACAAGAGAAGAACAGCCATGAGAGGTGGTAGGATTAAGGGTGTGTGTGCTACACCCCACGAGGGCAGGGAGCCCGCACACAGAGCCTCTCTCCAGTGTTGCTTTTGCAGCCTTCTACTGCCGAGGGCTGTTGCTCTGTGCTGCGCCACCCTGCCTTGGAGCCACTGATTAGGGACTGAAGCCTCCACAATATGTGAGCTAAGTAAGCCTTTCCTCCTTTAGCCTTGGGGTTGGGTATTTCATCTCAGCCATGGGAGAAGAGGAAGGCAGGCACTGAACGATCTGAGTCTCCCTTGGTCTCACCTTGCAGGTGCAATGATTCCCGCAGTTGAAAGATAAGAGCACAATGGAGCCTACCAGGGTGGTGGGGATCCCCGTTAGCGCTGAGGCTTCATTGCTCCCTAGAAGCGGGATCGGAAGCTGAAGGCAGCAGGTAGTTAATCTGTACGCGGGAGCCAGAGGCTCTTTGGTAGCTTATAAGGGTGTCTCGATCTCCTGACTTGGAGAAGTGGTCAGGACGGAAAGGCAGACTCAGTCTGTGTTGACCTTTGTCTCTGAAGGTCAAGCCCTCAGCATGTCCCCTGTTCCAGCGCAGGTCCTGGAGAACAACTGGAAAGGCAGCCTGGCACTCAGGCTCGCAGCCCGCAGAGGTGCAGTGGTCTCCTGACCCTGAAGGGGTAACGCAGCCGACACACTTGGAGCCGGAGTAATACCCTGTGGCCTCTGGCTGCTGGAAGCAGCACAGCGGGGGGCTCTGAGGTGGACTTCAGAAAGGACGCGCTTGCTAGATATCGCTTTGCTGGCCACAAGCAGAGTGGCCCTGCCACAAGGGCCCCAAAGGCGCAGGACTTATCGTGTGTTCATTGGATGCACTTCAGGACCACTGTGGCATCACACGGTGGTGTTTTAGTCTCTTATCTGGAAGGGGTCCCCAGTCTCTCACTGCCTTGCAGCGATCCTCCTGCCTCAGCCTCCCGAGGGCTGGAAGTACAGAACCTCATTTCTGTTGGGAGCCTCAGGTTCTTTTCCGCTCTCAGCTTTCGATACATTGCTCGCTTATCCCACACTGAGGACCCTTCCAGGGATGACTGGTGTGTGTTCAGACCTGCTCCGCCATGCACACGACTGCACCCTGAGGCCTTTCCTCGGTCCCTCCGCAGTCTTGGCTCCTGACCAGGCCACTGCCTTCACAGTAACAGAAGTGGGGAAGAGAAAAGCCAGGCCTTTTCTCCCGAGAAGGGTACCTTCGTGCTTTCACTTTGGTGCGTTTGGTTTTGTGTAGTGATATTTCCTTCCAAAGACATCACTAAATATACGGCTGTGACTAAAGACTGGTTGTAGTGGCTGGTTGATGTGTCAACTTGGGAAGCTAAGAGCTTAACTAAATGGACTATGCCACCCCCTAGGGTGTGGAGGCCACCCTAGGGTGACTCATCACTTACAGGAGAATGAGGAAGGACACAGGGTCCCATTCTTCCTCGGAAGAGCTCCAGTCTTTGCCTCAGCTCGGACGTCGTCTCCTGGCTCTAGCACAGACTCCAGCCTCTGCCTTGGACACTCCAGCCTTCCAGGGCAGACCCACCGGCCTCCCCATATGGCCTTTCATGGAACGCTGCAGTGGGCTCCAGACCACAGACTGAACCCTTCCGTCTCTAGCGTGCAGACTCCCTCCACGCGCTTCCTCATCTGACTCTGTGGCTGACCGTCATAAGCTGGCCTTGGAATTCCGTATACATGTGTACATCTTGTGTTGTATCTGTTCTTCTAGTAGAACCCTGACTGATGTATCAGTGATTCGAATTTTAGCCAAATGACAAGCATCACTGTGCACAACACTTAATACCTGTACCTTAAGTCTGAGTTTTGTGATTACTTTTAACCATAAATTTTAAAAAGTGATAAATTAGTACGTCAACGTATCTGTATAGCAATGCCTTACACAGTAGTTGTAGATAGCCCCCCGGCCCATCCGGGTTACAAGAGAGAAACTTAGAAGTGGCTGACCTACCCTTGGCCGATCGAGTCGCACCTTGAGATCTGTGTTAATAACGTCCCCGCCTTCTTCAGAGCTTCCCCACACATGCAGTTCACTGAGGCAGTCTCAAGGAAGCCTGTTGTTTCTGGGCAATGCTCCTGGTGTTCCTCCTCACTGTCACATGCTGCCCTGCTTGGCAGCTCTAAGTTATAGGGCATGTTGCGAATGGATGGATTCCCACCCGCCTGCTGTGTAGTTTTGAAACTGGGCAGCGCAGTGGAGCCCGAGCTCTGCATGAGGAGGGAATTATGGCCATCATTAGACGGAGGCTCCCAGCGAGGCTGGCTCTGGCGCCTGTGTGTCTAAGAGTTTACGAGGGCTGCTTCGGGAAGAGCCAGTGGGCAAAACAGTGAGCTCATCTTCAGGAACGTGAGCTGCTGTTGCTGGGGGCATCGTCAGGGCGTGTGGCTCACGCTTCTCACCATGTTTTTAAAGCCTCCTTGAAAGTAGTGCCCTTTAGTGTCCAGTTGCCGTACATATGCCACGCAGCCCTTGCATTTTAGGTATGCACGAGGGGACTGCTAGCCTCTCATATGCTGGCGTGCCCCATTCCCCCATGCTGCCCGCAAGCCTTCCCACAGAGAGCAACCGTCCCGGTGCTGTTAACAGGGACTGTGCTCCTTCTCTAAGCTCACACGCATGCCGTCAACGTGTGCTTTTGTGTCTGGCTTCTTTTGTTGGTGGGCTGTACCTAGAGAATTGGCCTGATTTATAGGGAGCCTCAGTTCCTGCTGAGTAGTAACTGCTGAGTAGTAACTCACTGCAGGGGTTTCAGCCACCCTGCTTGTTCTGCTGTCACTGCATCAGCAGCCACAGAGGACTCCAGTTGCTCTGTCACTCCTGTCTCTCTGTATACGGTCACTTTCTAGTTTCAACCATTCTGGCAGGTGTGAGAGATTTTTTATTTTCTAACAGTGAAGTCTTCAAAGTACAGGTAAATTGCAGAGAAATTCACAAAATATTGCCTTAGAATAAAATGAATCCATGCATTATTATCAATAGTCATATTGTCAATTATTTACAAATATAATATTTCAGCAGTTTGGAGTAGAATCATGCAGATGTATACACTAAAGGAAGAATGAGCTGACTGAGTTTGGTCTGTCAGTTCCTGTCTTTTATGGGGTTGTGTCAGTGCCAGAGCCTGAACCGTGTCATCTCAAAATTCAAATGGAAACCCCTGCCCGCAGGGATGGGATCTTTGGGGTGGGATTCGTGTAGATGCGACTTGAGGGTGAGACCCTCAGGGTGAGATTAGCGCCCGTAGGAAGAGGCAGCAGGCAGCTCGCGCCCCTCTGCACCCGTGTGAGGACCCCAGGGATGGTGGCAACCTGTGAGCCTCAGCGAAGCCTCCTGGGAAGCCCCCCAACACGTGGGCCTCCAGCGCTGTGGGAATAAACACTTGTTGCTAAAAATCCCTTACTTTATGCATCTGGCAGAGCACTGAGGAGACTAAGCAAGTTAGAAATTCATTTCCCACCAACACAAATCCATACGAGATGAGCCCCAGAGCAAGGTACATTTAGGGTGCTCACAGTACAGATCGAGTTCTTCCCAAATGACCTAGTGCTTGGAAGGGTAAGAAGGAGCACCTTCCCTTGTGCTTTCTTGATTTCACCAACAATGCTGGCCACTGCGGAAGGGTGACCGCACAACGCAAAGGCGATCCCAGAGGCGAGAATAATATGCCGGTTCTTGGGGAGCCCCTTCTCCTGATGGCTACTGGTGGGATGTGGGATACGGAGGCCCACTGAGCTTGAAAGAATCAGTTCATGAGGAGAGGCCCTGAGCGGGGGCGTGTGCAGCGGGAGGCTGGCTTTGCAAGTGACAGTCGGAGGCCATCAGGCACAGGCTAGCGAGTCCCTAGACGGGCAGGTAGAATCTCTGTCCAAGGTAGCACGTGTGCCCGGAGCGCTGAAGTCATGAACATTAACAAAATGCACAATAGTCTCACCAACTTTTAATAGTTACTGGAAGTTGTAAGTGAAGTTAAAAAGTCAGAGTCAAGGACTCAAAGCCTAAGGTGAAGAGCGGAACCCTGGGAACAAGGTTAGCATGGTAGTTTATGGCTGCGAGTTAGCTGCCCGCTGCACACAAAGGCTTTGTTTTATTTTGTGCTGGAATGCACCGGCTTCTCCTTTAATCTCTGGGAAGAGCTCTGTGGGTATAAACCCTTGGTTGGCAGAAGTTTTCTTTTAGTATTTTGTGAACGCTGCCCCCTGCCACCAGTCTCCACGATTCCTGATCTGAAACGTGCTGTTAGCCTTACAGACGTCACTGTGTGGGAGTCACCCTGCAGGCTGCCTCCACCGTCCTGTTTTTGCCTTTTTGACAGTTTCAGCACTATTAAAAGAAAAACTGTAGAGGAACGTAGCAGAGCTTAGTGGAGTGGAGCACGGTCCATGAACTGGGCAGCTGGTCAGAAGCCAGGAGACGGGAAGCCTGGGCCGGAGGTGAGCAGGAAGCACCTGTGGGCCAGACACAAAACTGAGGCGCAGACGCCCGGCTTCACAAGCCCTTTGCCTTTTTGAGCCTGATCAGATGTTGCCAGTCTTGACTGGCTGAGGCTCAGCTAGCTGTTACAAAAATATATATACTTGGAAGTAGGTGTTCAGTTCATTGACATCAAGTGTTCTGCATTTCTCTGTGTGGGACCCCAAGACAAGGCAAGAGACCGGGCTGTGGTTGGCTGATCCTACAGCACACTGACCTAGGTGTGAACTTCTTTGGGTTTCTTCCACTTGGCAGTTTTCAAGGTTCACAGGCATGGGACTGGCTTGGGAAGTTTGTATTTGTTTTTGTTTGCAGACAGGGTCTCCCTGTATAGTCCAGGCTGGTCTTGAACTTGTGGAAGTTTTCCTGCCTCAGCCTCCCAAGTGCTGGGATCACAGGTGTGCACAGCTGTGATGGCCGGTTTGGGAAGTTTGAACCATTTTTTTTTTTTTTAAAACTCAGGCCCTTGTACTTGCCGGGCAGGCGGTTATTCTACTGAGCCATCTCCCTGGCCCCGAACCATCGTGCTTTGAATATTGTTTACCCTGTTTTTCCTGCTCTGGGACAGCCCCAGTGCATCTGTTGGCTGACTGGATGGTGACCCGCCAACCTACCAGTTCTTTAAGCCCTTTACTGTTTTTCTTTAATGATCTTCAAAGTGGGTAATCTCAAAGTTTACTGATTCTTTTTTTCTGTGAGTTTAGTGAGGTTTTCATTGCAGTTATTATTTTACTGTATTTGCTGTTGTTTTTCTGTACATTGGGATATAATCTAGGAAAGCTGACCATCCAGAAATGTAGAGCTGCGTGTGGATGAGGTAGTGGTTGGAGCACGCAGTCCGGGTTCCCACATTCCCAGGAGTGGCTCTCCCTAGCCCGCCTGCAGGGCTGGCAGTGACTCGGCCCACTGTGGGGTTAGCCACTGTTGCCACGATGCCTGTCAGAGAGGGCCACGGGCTGGAAGGGGCGGGGATGTTTGAGCCCTCACCAAGGCACAAGGGCGGCCTCCTCTCCCAGCAGGTGCCTCTCCCCAGGTGAGTGGCGGTGCCGCAGGTACTACCTGGAGGGACAGTCCAGTCCTGCGCTGGTGACCCATGGAAGTCAATCACCACAGACACATGGTCTGGAACCCACATGGTCCTCAAAGTCTGGAGTCCCCTCAAAGTCAGGTGGCTCTGTAAGGTTTCTTTCTGTTCCGTTTTCCAGTTTGCCCTGAGGTAGCTGGGATCTGTTCATTTCCCTCTTTACTTTTGTGTGTTGGTTTTAGCGCCTCACCTTGTCTACAAGCGTCCCCTCACACAGGAGTCCGTTGTCACACCAGCTCCCAGCGGTTTGTGGGCTTTGTCACTGTCCTCAGAGACAGGGCCAGTGGCTGCTTTCCTCCTGTAGTGAAGGTGCCCATTCACTTGTAATCAAGAACAAAGAAATAGCAAGTGTCAGAGGAGAACTACAGCTCCTAGATCCTTCCACACGGAAAGTGTGCGGAGGTTTTAGAAGGTCAGCTTTTGATTTCTTTATAGCTTCTCGCTGCAGAATCATGAGATTCCCAAGGACCTGGTCTTAAAGAGGTCATCTTGCTTCCCATGAACTATTTTCAAAAAGTTAATCTAAGCACATGGGAACACAAGAACAGAGTGACCATAGGCGAGGATGAAATCCCAGCTTGTGGTCCCCAAAATCGCCAAGGCAACTATTTGCAAAACAGTGATTTAAGAGACGGAAACGACATCGCTCTGCCTCTTACTTCTGGTGGGCGGAATTAACTTTCCCCACACTCATGAAATCCAAGTTGAGTGATATCAGAGCGACCGAAGAGCTGACGGTGGCAGACAGGTGTGTCTGAGCTTCGAGGTTGTTGGAGGCTTTGCTATGGAGCGTGGTCATGCAAGGTTCCCTCTATGGGCTTCTGGGGCTCACAGTGTGGGGTCAGGGTGCAGTCTGGCTGCAGATCCTGTCCTTTATGGACATGGGCAGGGTTACCAGAGCCTGTCGGCAGAGCACTGTCTTTTATTGCATCTTCTCCTCCTTGCCCCTGGGGGACTTCATAGACACACACACACACACACACACACACACACACACATTTTAGATAAAGAGAGACTCATCAAATTCTTTCTCTACCCTGTGACCTAATTCATATGGAAAGTTTTGTTCAGATCCTAGTGTAAGCAGCAGAGTTAGACAGAAATGTTACAGGCAGTCAGAGAGGGCCAGGACCTTGAAGGAGGCAGCATGGAAGACAAGGTACCTTGCAACAGTAAGAGAGATGGATGCTCCCCTTGGGCTAGACCTAAAGACCAAAGACTGAACAGATGCTCAATGCCCCAAAGATAAGCATCTGAGACTGACAAGCGCCTTGAGGAAGCCAGGGAGAGCCCTGACCCAACCCCCTGTTCTGTACTTGTGCCCGCTTCCTGCGTGACTCACTGTCCCATTTGGTCCTGGATTTAATCCATTTTACCTGAGCAGTGGTTCTTGTAACCTTATTGGCTGACCACAATTTTGTCCCACCTCATGCCTGCCTAGCAGGTTCCCATGTTCTCTACCTTAGACCTGCCTCACCTCATGGTTTTGAACTATCAAAGTCCCTTAGAAATGGCAAATTCCTGGGCAACCCACTCAGGTCCCCCTCTGTCCCTCTCTCAGACAAAAGCTTTCTTTCCCCAATAAATTTATTCTGCTCTCAACCTCTGTTGTTCCTAAAATTCATTCTTAGGTTTCACAGAATACAAATTCGTCCTGGGCACCATTTGGCCTGGGAATTTCATTCCCCCGCATCACGATTCCGAGTGATGGATGCTCTGGTCCTGGACTCCTTTCTTCTATCCCTGCTGGCCCTGACATGTCTGTGATTGACACTGTAACCAGTGGCATTGGGTGAGCGTCCATCTCGGCATGGAAATGAGGACCTGCTGTCCCCCAGGTGGGCATCACAGATCTGACACTCTTAGAGGAGCTGTTTTGTTTTCTGGATTAAGGAAATAAAATGCTCATAGACAGTTGTCACCATTGTCACAGCCATGAGTACTTAAGACTCACCTGTTGGTTGGGTAAGTAGAATTACCATCAGAGCCCTGCAGTGGTAGCCGTGGCTGTCATGCACTGCTGCCCAGAGTCAGCGTGGTGTCCGGTATGTGCTTGGAAAGCTCGGCTCTCCCTCCCTTGTCTTCACTGTGAAAGGCCTGGCCAGTGGGGGCTTTGAGGCATCTGAGAGGATTTGCCTTCAGGACAGTTTACCTGATGTTCCTAAAACTCAGAGACCAGAAGCCTTTGAAAGGACCTGACTGACTGAGCCGCAGGAACCCCAGCCTACCCTCAAAGGACTCACCTTCTGTGGGGGCGCTGGGTGGGGTCACACTGGGGGTGGGATCGGTGGGGGATGATCTACTCTGCTGTAGGACAAGGGTCACCTTATTTTCTGAGGGGTGACAGCTCCATGTTGGAGCAGTATTTAAGAACTAACAGGTACAAAGTCAATGTCACATATGGCTGTTGGAACGAGTAGAGTTTAGGAGTGGTTTTCAACATCACAAGGGTACTGAACATCTGGCCCAGCCCCATGAAACTTTCTTCCAACCTCACATTACCTTCCTCTTGAGGACAGACAGGGCTCTTTGTGCTGTAGTGTGGCTCTCCAGAGCCACTAACTCCAGGTGTCTCGACAGCTGTTAGAGTCCACCCTGTGGCCTCGTGGCTGTGGCCCCTTGGTACTCCTTCCTGCCCAGGGTCCTTGCCTGTGACCTTCCCTCACAAGCTTGCCCTTCCTGGCCCTCTTCACTAATGTTCGGCAAGGTGAAGGATGCTTGGCAGCTTTCCTAAAGCCTTTTTGCAGTTCCCAAGCGGCCTCACAGAAGGCCTTGCTCCTCTTCCCACACGGTTCCACGGCACACGGGGCGCGTTCACATCCCCCCCCCTGCACCCCTGCATCCCACAGCGGCAGGGATGGGCCTGTTTTCAGTTCCCGTTGTAGTGCTTGCAGCTAGGCTTTTACCAATCAAGGAGACTGTGTTAACTCTTCCTGGGAGGCTCGAGGGACCCCGCGGTAGGAAAGGGCACGCAGCGAGCTGGTTGCGCAGAGGCTGTCAGACAGGATGAGGCAAGGAGGGCCGGCCAGCTGTGGGAGCCGCGCGTGCGCAGAGCAGACACCAGAAGCGCTGCGCCTCCAGTGCTCAGGCCCTGGCTCCTTAGGGTGCTTCCTAGGCGGGGAGGAGCCTTTTGAAAGCATCAAGCGCAAGCACGACATAGCCCCATCTGTGTTTCAGATAAAACTCTGGCAGCAGGGGAACTAAAAAAGGATTGTAGGTCATGTCTCCTCGTTTGCCCTACTTGCACAGTAACCCAGCTTTGAGCCCTGACTTTATCTTGTTTGTGCAGGAAAATCCCTGCAAGGAATGCAGCGCCTCAACTGGTCGCAGGAGCGTTTTTTACTGTCATCCGCCGTCCTACTACTCGCATGTGAACAAGCTTCAAGTCATGAAATAATTTAACAAAATGATTCACTTGGAAACGTGGGTGTTGGTCAGCTGTGCGCACCGACCGACCTTTCTCAAGCATTGCAGAGAAACGGCTTGGGGAATCCATATGGCGAATCTTCCCGGGCAGTCCCGGGTCAGCAGAAGTTCACTAAGTCTGAGGAAGAAGGCGGCACACTCCTGGAAGCAGCCGCTCTGGAGAGGGTGGCTGGGCTGGTGTGAGCGGGCGTGGTGCACAGGCCGGCTGCCAGGGACGCTGGGGCTGCCGCTGTCTCACAGGGCGCGCCTTGGGGCGCCCACTCGGCGGGGCACCCATATCAGCTGCATGTCACAGCCAGGAAAGGGAGGCTCACCGCCTGGGCGACCCCCCCGCTTGCATCAGAACACCTTGCCCCAGCTTTATTCTTTTCAACTGGAAAGAACCCACGCTGAGGTTTATCTTTCAGCTTTGTGCTGTCACATGACACTCCACCTAGAAAGACCTTGTGCACAGAGGCCTGGCCGCGATCACTCAGAAATGGGTGCAGGCTGCAGGAAGTCCTGCAGAGAAGGCCTGGGAGCCGCGCCCTGCTGTGTCCCTCCAGAGCTCTGGGGTCGGCCCTGCAGGCCGGCGCAGAGTCCAGCAAGTCACCTGGACAAATTAGTTTTGGGGGAAAGCAGCCCGCACGTTCCTTCCCTCACCTCTCATCCCGAGAACTCGTGCCACCCAAAGAAAGCACACATCGGCGTCTCTGTGCTTCTTGCTGTCCATCTTGCAGGTCTCCAGCAGCTCTCGAGTTCGTTTCTACGTTAACAGGAAGCACCTGCTCGCCACCCTGGTGCTGGGCGGGAGGCCTCGCCCTCAAGGGCCACTGCTTCCCACTGCCCCCTGCTGGTCGCCTTCCCTCAGACAGGTGTCTTTGGGGCTTAGCTCCGCACTGGGTACTGAAGTCTGGGCCACTCTGAGCGCTTGGAGCTGAAGGCACAGGACATGCCATAGGAGAGCTTGGCCATGAGGGCGCTCCCCGCGGTACCGAGGGCTGGTGGGAGCCCATCTCAGGTTCAGGTCATGGCCCTGCTCCTCTTACACTGATTCCGGCAGCCGGAGATCACATGAGGACACCATCGCACCAGGAAAGGGTGAGAAAGGGCATCCCTTTGTCCCAGCTGTCTCACACGGGAAGGGAGTTGGGGCTCGGGCCACCCCCGGAACTCTGGCCGTTCTTTGACTGGGAACAAGTGAGAAGCACGTGAGCAGCTCTTAGCTTCATGGTTCCCTCAGGTCAGATCCAGGGAGAAGAAAAACAGTCCCAAGATCCGCCTATTAAGTGGCCCAGGGGCCTTGCTGTCCCCCTCCCCCCTTGACCTTGACCGCAGTAGGCAGGGATGGTCACCTGCCATTCCGCTGGCTGGCAGTGAGGATGTGCACTGCCACCCAACCTTCCAACTGTAACACGTGACTCAGTGAGGACTTCTCCCATGGAAAGAGGGAGGCTCATGAGCAGAAACAGCAGGCTTTTTGCCCTTCAACAGGGAGCTGACTGTCCCAGCAGTGATGTTGCATCTGAAGGCACTGGGCATAAGGACAGGGTCACAATGTGACCCCAGGGTATTTTTAAAATGCTATGAGGACATCATATGAAATCTATGTTGAAATGTATTTAATGAACAGTGTTGCTTGGCTGTGGGCTGGCCTCCCTTCCCACTGCTGGATGCAGTACCCAACACCTACCAGTCACGGGAGCAGAGCTAGGCTCCCGCTGTCAGCTGGCTGCGAGGCCTGAGCACCATGGTGGAGGGGTTGGGCAGAGCAAGGCCACTTAGCTCACGGCAGCCGGGAAGCAGAGCAGGGGAACAGCCCCAGAGAGGAAGGGGCCGGGGAGCCGACACAGACCCTAGGCTGGGCCTCTGAGACCCAGCAGATGCACCCTGAAGAGTGCGCCCTGCTCCCCGGGGGTCCCACAGCCAATCAGGTGGACACTCCTCCTACCCGCTGCCAGCTGTGGGCTTGCCAGGTGTGTGCAGTCTGATTATCCCACAACATGCATCTTTCTTAGCATATGTCCAAAGTTTGTGTCACCACAGTGTTCTACCCTCTCTTCCTTCTTCCTCAGCAGCAGATGGACAAATAACTCATCAGAGGAGAAGCTGGCATCTCTCACCGCCCCTTTGAGAACTGCCCTCTGCTGGGAGGGAAGGGCAGGTGTCATGTGAGATCTCCTCACTTAGTCCTCTTCCCTACGCAGGCTAGGAGGAGGCTGTGACTGCAGCTAATTCCTGCCTAACCTTCATGTTGTTTAGGAGTCACGCCCAGTTGCTTGTCATGTTTCTACAAAAGGAGGTCTGTTTTCTCCTCCCCGTCCAGCTGCTGCAGTGGAGCGATGGGTGTCAGGCAGGGCCAGTGTCCCCCACAGGAGGGGGAGGGCATCAGAACAACTCCTTGTCTTTACCAGGATCGATGCCCGGCCCAGTGCAATCACAGCCACCTCCTCCCTAGTGACGAGGGACCAGGTCCCAGTGATGGCTGAGAGAATTCCACCTTCAGCGGAGCGTGGAGCTGCAAGGTCCCTGGCGGTGGTGTCGCAGTGTGAGCCGCACCTGTGCGCCTGGACGCCTCTGCCCCCTTCAGAAGCAAATGCAGCAGCTCACTCTTGAGTTGGGCAGGGATTAAGGAATAGAGCAGTCTTTTGGCCAGTCTCTCTCTCTCTCTCTCTCTCTCTCTCT
>NDGN011435280.1:0-11657 GCA_002564285.1 Tympanoctomys barrerae
AAAAAAAAAAAATGTATGTATTCCCAGGCACAGTACTTCTCCATTTCTCAATTCTTACGCCTTCCTAACTGGCGATTAGGAAAACGTCCCCTCTCCCAGGCTTTAGTCTGGACTCCTCCGCAGCCCTCTGTATTGTCTTGCATGAAAACTGATCCCTTTGAGTAAGTCCCACTGGAACTGCTCCTTATGAGGGGAATTTACGGGGCTATAAATGCATCACTCATGGGTAAGCACCCAGCCTAAATGACTTGCCCTGCTCCCCTGGGACCCACAGCTCCCCCAGAGCCAGCCTGTCAGAATCACTGAACCAAATGCGCGGGCACATAAAAGTGCCTGCACCCCACACCCTTATTTATCCCTCCCAGTGCTTCAGCACAGGGAGGCTACATGAATGCACCAAACGTGCGTTTCACTGACGCATTTGTCTGAGGCGTTTTTGGGAGAGACTCACTGCAATAGTATCAGAGTATGAGTTATGCTGCTGTTCTCAGAAGAAACAATGACAAACTCACGTGAAGAGGACAGATCCGGACTTCACACGCTGTTACACTGAGTGTAAAACAACTCGGTCACAGAAGACGGCAGGAACAGAGAGTGTCTTCAGGCTCAACCGCTGCATTCCAGAACTGTTTTTTCCAGCTTTGAGGAAATATAAAATGAAAATTTTAAGCAAGACCCATAAAATAAGTAGAAGATGTTATAAAGATAACTTAAAGTCACCTGTACTATTTTGGGAGCAATGCAGAAATTTCAACTAAGAAAAGACTTGTGAGCTAGCTTGAAAGCAAATGCTGAAAAAAGTTTTATATAGCACCAGCAGTTATACTGACCTCTGGCAGCTATCAGCTATCACTGATGTCCGCTGTAGCTCTGATGGATGTTTAACACCAATCATTTCCAACTTATTTTGGTTTGCAAAAGGAAAGGTTCTTATGGAAATGTATTTACTGGTTGACAGCCCCTTTTGTATTTTTCCTAATTGAGAATCTGTTTTTGACATGTCTCTGCATCTCTTAGTGTTGTCATTATATGAAACATGCTCCTGGCCCACCTCTTTTCTCTCTCATTTTCTCTTCCCAATCCCCACTTCAGCTTCCTCAGAGAAAGAGAAATTGGAAAGGAATAAGAAGAAACTAAAGTCATCCTTTTTCTTTTTCGTTTTTGGGAGATCGTTAACAGTTTCTACCTGGATGCTCAATGATTATGACTGAAATGAGATTATTGCCTTAGAAGCACAGCTAGACTTAAGAGAGCCATCAGCAACAACTCCCAGGGTGCTCAGTGCTTTATTTCATTACACATGTGAGTTTGAAGTAAGTATGATTGACAGCCTGATGACTAACAAACAGTGTCAAATAACCTTTCCCAGGAGGGGGAGTTTAGAGTTCTAAACACAGTGTCATGGTGCATCTGGAGTCCCCAGTGCTGTTGTGATGCCACTGAAGGACACTTTGTTGCCAGCGTTTTCACTCGGACACAGGTGAAGATTAAGCCACTTCCTGCTGGGTGGCATGGGTTGCCCTTTGTGGGAAGGAGGGATCAGGTTTTTACAGTTTCACGCTGCCCAGGTATTGGGCATGTGCAAATGCGAGGCAAGAAGAAGGAATCTGATAAAGCAGCTCTCTTCTGCTGAGCAAAATTCCCAGAGGGCAACTGATCTCTCTAGGGCCAACAAGACTGACCAGGGTCTGTTGCTGGCTACCATAGCAGCCCCAGTGATTGACCCCCTCTAATTTACACATGGACCACTGAAAGCCTGCATGCTCAATGCCTGCTGGGATGAAGGAAAATGGGGCTGTTATTCATCAATACTGGTCACATGACTTTAACTTAACCACAAGGGTGGCTGGGGAAAAGAGAAGAACACATCTGTGTATTGAATATTGACTTACCACTTAATTTGCCAGATGATAATTTTTCCCAGGAAGAACTTGTTTTCACCAAAATATGTATTCATTATAATATGTAATGTTCTTCCAATTCTGAGACCTAGCCCATTTATTTGCATTTTCTCTATACTAGGTTTGTTATATGCAGAGGAAATGAGTATTTTATACATTTCTTCTCTCTTACTGATTCAGAGGAACGATTTCTACCATCTGGAACTGAAGAAAAAAAGAAATAGTTTTCCTTCAGAAATTACCACTTATGCCAAGATCTAAGTCATCAGTATCATCTAACAGTGAATTTATAGACTATAGGAGCAATTTTTGATAAGACACTGTTATGTGTCTAGTTGTCTCCCCACAACCTCATGCAGTCATGGGGCAGACTCTAGGTTGTGACTAATTCATGATCCAATGCTGGGATTATGAGTGTAAGTGCTGGTGAGATTATGGTGTGAGTGCGACACCCACCCTCGGGCAGACAGCTTGAATGCAGTACAAGGAAGGGGGAGAGGCCTGCTCTCTGCCTCTGCTGCCGCCTTTGTTGCGGCTGCTCCTCCCTTTTGCTCTTGCTGTTTTGCTGTTTTCCACCACCATGAACGGCTGTGCTCTGCCATGCACCAGCCTGCCTTGGAGCCAGCTGAGAATGGGCTGAATAAACCTCTTCTTTCTTAATTTTGGGTGCCAGGTATTTTGTTCCAGCAATGAGAGAAAAGTAACTGAGACAGAATTAGTTCTAGCTGCAATGTGGAAGTTTATTTT
This sequence comes from Tympanoctomys barrerae, assembly GCA_002564285.1. NCBI lineage: Eukaryota > Metazoa > Chordata > Mammalia > Rodentia > Octodontidae > Tympanoctomys > Tympanoctomys barrerae. The sequence goes on from NDGN011435280.1 coordinate 2,649, forward strand.
TCTCTCTTGGAACAGTTCATAAGCAGAAGGCTACTGCTGAGGCAGCCCAGCCCCATGAAACCCAGAGCCCTAGTCCCCTGGCCCTTGCTCCTCAATCCTTGAATGTCACCCGTTCTGGAATCTTCTAACATGGCTCCCTACCAAGTCCAAGTTTGAAATGGCAAATTAGGAGGAAGAGGAAACATACTTCTTTTTTCTCTTCAAGATATGCAAGGAAGTTGCTTGTGTCATTTCCTTTCACACCTCATTGGACAAAACGGAATCCTCGAACCACAACCAGCTTAGCCTAGAATTGATTTATTTATTTTTGTTGTTTTTTTTTTTTTAAGTGCATATGCTGTTTAATGACAGGTGATTCCAAATCAGCAAACAGGATGGCTACGGTGGGACTGCTTACTTTCAGAACAGCTACTACATTTGAAAATTAGACGAGAGTGGCTACACAGGAGGCCTTGGGGCAACTTCCCTCACAAGTCCCTCACCACTTCTGGCAGGTAACTCCCTAGCCTGTGCCTTGCCACCCCCGGACACAAGGGTAGTGACAGTATCAACTAGGTGTTGGTATGGTCATTTGTAAGAAAGAAAAAGCACAAGGCCATGGGCAAGATCAGTGTTGCTGGTGACAGTGGCAGGGACAGCAGAGGGCCTGGCTGTCAGCCACACCATGTCCCCTACCCTCTGCCCCATGGCTCGTCCCTACTCCAAAATTGTGGAAGGACACCAAGAAAGTGACCTTCATGGGCTTGCTTCTCTAGGCTAACTCAACATAACTGGGAGACAAGAAAGCAGGCCTAGGCCAGGGCTGTGTCACAGTGATGGTGGCCCCGCATACTGGATGGCCTCCAGCACAGCCCTGATGCCATAATTCTTGGTCTGCAGGAGCCCTGTGAGCCAGCCACGGACAGTGTCTGTGACAGGGACTCGATCAGGTGTGGGTCAGCCTCCTTGCCTGGTGGGAGATGTGGGTACAAGGTCCCCTCCAGCCCTGTGGGGCCCTCCTGAGCAGGGCCCAGAGAACTTGGCCCTTCTGACTCTGGCATCTGGAGAGACTGCAGCTCCCCTGTGGATGGGTCCACTTCCTTTGAGGACAGGCGAGTCCGGTCCTCATCTCTACCCGAACAACTGTCCGATTCCATCTGTTCCTCCACTTGCCCAGGGGACTCCAGGGCATTCGTCTTCACCTACTGCACCAGAGACTGTGTGGCACCATCACCGGTAGGTTTTCGGGGTTCAGAAGAGCAGCTGCCGGGCTGGAAGCTGATTCCGAGGCAGGGCTGGAGCGGGAGTCCCCTGCTAGCGCAGGACAAGGGCCCGCAGTGCCTGGAGGGCCTTATCTCCCAGCTACCACACCAGCTGTGGCATGCTTCAGCTTCCGGAACAGGCGGCAGAAAGGCAAGCCCTCAGCAGTGGCCCAGGAGACTGGCGAACGTGATCTTGCTATGCTCGCTGTGGATGCCTTTCCTCTCGCACGCGGAGCACAGGTTGGAGTTCGGACACACGCTGCACTCGTAGCGGGTTCCCACCACAGGCCCATCACAGCCATGGCAGATCACCGGGGTGTAACACGGGGCGCAGCACTCCCTGGGCACAGTGGAGGCGGCGCTCCCTCCGGTACTCCTTCTCTGCAATGTAGACGTGGAAGATGCCATCCTTCACATAGGACAAGGCCATGGTCAGCTCCTCATCACTGGAAAAGGCAACCAAGTCCCCGCCTTCATGGCGGTAGTGCTCCTGGAGGCCGCCGGGTCGTAGCAGGGAACCGGGTGGCCACCCGGCCCATGAGCGGCTTGCAGGGTGCGGGGACTGCCGCCAGCACCTCGGGCCCTGCCTGTGGCTGCGGGATGAAGCATAAGCTGAAGCGGCGGATGTCGCGCGCTGCCTCCCCCTTTCCCAGGCCTTCACATGAGCGATGCCGTAACAACTGCGAGAGCGCTGAGCACGGCGGGACCCGAGAATCTTTTGGAATTAGCTGTGGAGGCAAGGAGAGGAGAGCGAGCGGCGCGGGCCAAGCGCTTTCTCAGCACAGTTGCGTGGAACCTCTGTGTTAGCACCAGGTGGGACCCTTGCGCACAGGCAGGCTTTATCTGACCTTCCTCCAGAGGAAGGAAGGGCCCGCATCCCTCTCTGTCCTCAGGGTGGGACAGCAGAGAGTACTAACTTGACACGAGCAGCATCAGTTTTCAAACATCAGGGAGTAAAGCTGTGTTTATTAGAGGACGTATAATAAGCTTTTGGTATTTTTGTTCCAAGTTAAATTCAGAGGCACCCAAACTATAATTAGATTTTAACAGTATTATTTTACACTTTTAGAACAGTACACAAATGTATAGTATACTTAATTTAAATTGACGTCACTGTGTAACATCTATAATGTGTGGAAATGGTCCTTTTTACCTCTAGGGAGCTACAGAGACAGTAAAAACACTTTTAATGATGAACAGTGATTTTAGTGGGTGTTTATGAGTTAAATTTCTATAAAACACCTGCGTGCATCATGCGCATATGCATGTTTCCTTTATTACACTGAGAATGATGATCTTAGGTTAAGGTTATGTTATTCAAGGTAATATTAAGAGCATTTTGATTCTTTCATTACAGAATGATATAACTTACTGACCTCGGCATCATTCAAATTGGATTCAAAATAAACAATTCTTCAGTTCATAAAGAGGCAGCTTGTTGATGTGGCCTAACGGAACCCTAACATTCAAATATAAATCTACCTTTTCCCCCCTTTTTTTTTTTAACTGGGAATCTGACTCAGGACCCCTCTTGCTGGGCAGGCACTGTGCTGTGGAGCTGTAGATCTGGCTCTTTCTTTCTTACAGATATTTTTGTGCATAAGTTATTAAAGACCAAATTTTTCTTTATGAAAACTACAAAACTTTTGAAGAAACTGCTTTTGACGATGCCTAGGCCGTCTTGAAGGTCTGGTCACTGTGACCTGAGGTTGCTTCTGCAGCCCTGTGCCCTCCTGGGAGTTGTGGGCTGCCCCCAGGGCCCCTCCTTCCCCCCTGGGCTGGGTCAGCTCCGTCTGTCCAGCAGGGCTCTGGGTCCTTGCTCTTGTTCTGGGAAATTCACTGGGGCAGCCTGATGCCTTTAGTTGTTATCTAAATGTAAGTTTTGTTTTATTTTCAGGAATCAGAATTCCATGCTTGGAAACATTCTCTTACACCAAATTCCATAGCGTCCCTTTCTATCCTTTAAAACCCTTCTGCTTTACCTTCCTAAGTCCTCACTCTACGATTTATATTTTTTAAAATTTACTTCAAAATTTCACTACTGTCCCTGAATCTTAGCTCTGAGTTCGCACTCTTGGAGCTCTTGTCCTCAGTGTCGTTGGTGTCGTCACAGCCGGGAGTGGAGCGACACCACGGCAGCACTGGCGGCTGCGAGGGCCTGGCCTCCCCTGCAGGCAGCCGCCCTTCCTCCTGAAGGAGCTTTCTGTGTGCAGGGCGTTCCTGGTGGTCTCCGAAGGCGCTTGTGCCCATCTGTAACCCTTCTTTCACATGGGAAGGTGTCCGACTTTGGATCCGCCAACAAGGGCTGAAATTTCAGTTTTAATTTTTGAGACAGTGACCCTTAGCTGCTTATTTAGTCAAATTGGGCTTTAAGCTACTAATGTTTAAGAGGCATAATTTATAAACCTAGCCTTACACTTCTCTCAGGTTCTCTAGCCTCTCTCTCTCTCAATTACTTAATATTATTATTATTATTATTTTCTTGTGGCCGGCTTAGCCTGCCCTGGGGGCAGGGCCGATGTAGCATTTGGTGCCCGGGATCCAATCGCCGTCCCTGCGATTGCCTAAGCTTGCCTAAACGGGCACTGTAGGCTGCTGAGCTATCTCGCTGCCCTCATTTACCTATTTTTGAGGCAGAGTTTTGTTATGTTGCTCTGGATGGACTCAAGCCCTGGCGCTGAGTCGACTCTCCTGCCACAGCCTTCTGAGGGTTCAGACTCCAGGACAGCACCGTGCCCAGCCAGGGCCTCACCTTCCTGTTGTACCTAGCCCAGAAGCACACACATTCCTGCCTTTTTTAAGGTCAGAAAGACCTCTTTCTGTGTTCTTTTTGCCATCATCCATGTGACGCAAGCTCCTCAGCGGAGTGCGTGCTGCCCAGCGACACCCGTGCGTGGGGTTTGGGTTGTCGCGTGGTCCAGTCCTGCAGCGTGGAAGCCAGCTTGGCAGGCTGCAGGCGTGGAGACGCTGCCGCGCCTCTGTGGGTCGGCACGGAATCAGCCGTGAGATAATTATGGTAAGAACTGCGCGTGAGAGCGATGCTCCTACAATGTAGCGCGTCGTCAGAAAATACGTTTCTACTTACTATCCCCACTACGCTGTCGCTGCCGGTCCCCTCCTGTCCCCGGTCACCCGTGAGCTCACACTCACACCCTCTTCAGCACAGCCTGCAGTACCTTCTTCCCACCAGCAGCAAAACGCTTGCTCTCATGCGCTTTCCCTCCACCCTTCTTCCAAAACAAAATCTTGTTTCCACCTCTTGTCTGTCTCGTCTAGTTCTACGTCTGGCTTGCTGATGACTGTGCATGCGTGCGTGTGTGCGTGCGTGTGTTTGTACAAGCTGCTACAGGCCAGGAGGTCAGTGACACAATAAAGCAGATTTCCACCACAGCCAGTCCGCGCTGGTGCGCCTGCTGTGGGGAAGGCGCTCGCGAGCTAGTTCCATCCGACCGCTGCACTGCGGACCCGTTTTCTGCAGCCTGGAAACACTCCTGGCGGTCTGTGCCCGCCTCCAAGAGTCACCTTGATTGCCGCCAGCCGCAGCGCCAAGCTCTCCCTGGCCTTCCTGCCACCCTACCGCGAGGACGTGCCTGGCCTTAGACCCATGTGTTTCCTCATGTTCTGTTTAATTCCTGGCCCTTCCGCTGTTGGAGGCAGTGACGGCCTCAGTACGTGCACTATCAGTAATGTTCTCCCTGCAGAGTCGCCAGCTGTCCCCTCCGCCAGCCTCTTCTCGCTTCCTGTTGAGCATTCTAGGTCTGCGTGTCCTGAGGCGCCTGTGGCCACTCGGGGCTCTTTTCCTTCTTCCTCCGGGTCACGCTTTCCGAGAGGCACCTGCACGCCCTCTGTCCCTGCCTGACACCTGTCCCCACCACAGTCCAGGCGTTTGCCTTCTCCTGGGCGAACGTGCGTCTGCTAAAGCCCGCTGTTGCTGGATCCGCACAACCCGGCTGTGTCTACGGCATGAGCGCATCTGCTCGCATGCTCTGTCTCAAAACTTTTCTTCGAGTCACCTGACCCTCCGCTGTCCTGACTTTCTGACAACACGGTTCAGTGTGCTCTGCAGCTCCCTCTTTCTTTGGGAATTCTCCGACAAGACTATGAATAGTGGTATCCTCTTCCTCCTCCCAGATACCCTTCACGGGTTAAAAAAAAACAACAAAAAAATCCCACACCCCTAAGCATGGCATTCATGGGGCCCAGCAGCAGTCGGCCTCTGCTTTATTTATTTATTTATTTATTAAAGGAACGGCATTTATTCCTTTTTCCAAATGTCACAGTAAAACCAAGTGGAAGAGAATGGTTTTAGCAATTAGAAAAGGAAAAAAAAGAGTACAAATCTGGGGTTTGGCCATTAAAAGTTATTTACAACAATGGGAGAAAAAAAGAAAAAGAAAAAGACAAGAAGTTGTTTCACATTATAGACCTCCCTCCCACCCGAAGCCTAATACTTGCTTACCAAGTCAAAAAGGAGACCCAGTTGATTTCACAAGCTGGAGGCTTGAACTTGAGTAAGACATTTCTTTCTTTCTTTCTTTCTTTATTTAATCATTTGTGGAACTGGGGATTGGCCCCTTGAGTAAAAATCTAGACAGGGTAGTGTCCTCCCAGCCCAGATGCCACTAGGCACAGCACGAGAGACTGCAACTCAACATGGGGAAGGCTGGACAGTCAGAGTTCGGGAGTATGAACTCCCCACTTCTAGCTCAGGGATCTGGGGAACAGGATAAACAAAACCTACTTGGAAAAGAAAAGGGAAGAAAATCAACAGTTGCCTTCTGTCGGGGAGGGAACAGCAAAAGAGGGAAGGGACAGGAGCATTTCACATAGCTAACCTCACCTGGAAAACTGGAAGGGACCTTCTTCAACTGGCCCTAAGAGGAAGACCAGGTGGTTGATAGGAGAATCCACAGGAAGGAGAGGAGGACGGGGATCGCCGCTGGTAGGGCAACAAGCCCCTTCCTTTCTGGGCCAGGAGCGCAGCCAGGGCACCAGGTCAGGGAGTGACCTCACAAGGGCAGCACAGTTTTTGCAGCTTAGAGATCACCCACCTGCCCCCACCCAGCTATGCATTCTGCTCAGCGCTGACCAATGCAGGGTCACTCTCCGGCCTTTAGGGAGTAGATGGCTCTGCGGCCGGGACCTGCCTCCTCTTCAGTGATCCTCCCTGGGTGGCAGCACCAGCCTCTGCCCCGTTGGCCTGGGACTCCTGGCTCTCTGGGGTGGTGGCAGCCTTCCCGTCCTTGGCAGTGCCCTCCTCATGCGGGCACCAATCTCCCCCTGCTCCTGCTCTTCCCATAGCTGGCCCCCATCATGGGCAGCCAGAGCTCCTGGGGCGACATGACCGCGGAGAAGGCAGCAGGTGCTTCCCCTGCAAAGGCCAACATACAGGAAAATGGCCATGTGGAGACTTGTCCCCCCAAGGTGAAGGGAAGTAGCGCCTCGAGATGAGGCAGCTGGGGCTACAGGCGATGCCACTGAGCCAGCACCTCCTACCAGGGCGCTGAGGCCAAGGGGGAGGCCCACCCCAAAGAGACCCCCAAGAAGAAATTCTTTTGCAAGAAGCCTTTCAAATTGAGCAGCCTGTCCTTCAATGGCCTCTGCTTTTGTCTCTGCTTTTTTTGTGGGGGGAGGGAACCGGGTATTGAACTCAGGCCCTTGAGCTTGCCAGGCAAGCGGTTATTTTACTGAGCCATCTCCCCAGCCCTGCTACTTTTCATTTCTATCCAGTTTCCAAAGACTTCGTGCGAACCGGAGACTATTCTCGCCACCGAAGCCCGTTTCTGCCTCCTCGCCTCTGTGCCTCCTCTCCTTCTGCGTGTCTTTCTGCATTTGCAGCCTGACCGCCCAGGCAGCCCCAGCCTGTGTCAGGCCACATCAGGGTTCCTCCTCGCTGGCTGTGCTTTGTGCATTGTGTGTCACTCTTCACTGTGGTCACCTCCCTGTTCGTGGGTGGGGACGATGGAGCCCTTAGTATGCTGCTGCTTCCCAGCCACATGCTGAGACACTCTCAACATACAGCTTTCATTAAGGAGAACCTATAACCAGACCCGGTTAAACACAAAGACTTGCCTGCTTCTTTATGCGGAATATGACGCTTCCTCCACCAGCCATGGTGACTTTTCCTGATCTACGTGGTTAACAGGCTGCAGGACTTTGGGGATCCTTAGCAGCCACTCTGGCTCCCACAAGCCATCTTTTGCTGCCAGACAAAATAAAACACGATTCCCTCTCCTCCTCCTCCTGCACCTTTCTCTCTCACAGTGCGCACTGATGTTATTTTAGCAACTCGGAGAGGACAGCTCCTTTTTCCTCAGTTCCATCTCTTCTAAAATCCTGTCACTATTTTTTCCTCCACAAAGTCTTCAAAAGCTCCTTCTTTCTTCCTTTGAATTTCTGCTCCTGCCATCTGTCATGTGCAATACTGCAGACTTCCCCTCTGATATTTCTACTTTGGACCTCCGCTGTCAATCCTCAATTCTAGGATGAGAGTTTTCTTATCAACTCCAAACTTCCTTTCCACCTCTTCACACTCCGATTTTCCTGAGCAGTTTTGTTAATGGCTTCCCATCCCGAGAACTTGCTTACCAGTCTCTCCAGAGGCCTGGGAGCCTAGATGAGCTGGTTGTTTTTTACGAGACCATTTGCTATGGAGATGAGTGGATGCTTAAGCCTCAGAAAATCCAGGGTTGTCATTTTACTGGAAAATGAAGGGAAATCATCCCAATTCATAGTTTATTATAATAAATACTTCAGAGATGAATGCTTTTAACATTCCTTCAGATTTTCTGGAGCTTTTACATTTGCATTCACTATGCTGTTCTCAGGTTTATGTGCTGTGAATGCTTGTTAATAATAATTCACAGGCACTGCAGAACAGTGATGAATTTAATAATATAGCTTGTAAGGCACACTTGAAACTTCAATATGCCTTTTAAATATTCCTTCAAATGTGTTTTGATTTTATTCTAGTATTTAGAAGAATGGCTCCTATCCCTGTATCCCCACATTAGCAGACCTTGTGCCTACCGAGTGGTTTTGGTGCTATATTAGCTATATTACATATTATTCTATCAGTTCACTTGAAACTGCAGTCACACTACACAAAGGCAAGAAAGGTGTTCATTGCAGAAGGATCGTCTCTCTTGAAGGAAACGTAGATCACATTGTGGAAATGTGTTGCGAGTTCGCCATGATCCTCATACCGAAGAGGTTCTTTTTCAGGTTGCTTCTCTTGCAATTAAAAAATATGCTCAGAAAAGCTGCACAGGGTCTCTCCTAATGCAAATGGGCTTCACAGAAATATTCCCATTCCATTTATTCCCACCTGAAAGACTAAAATGGAATGTAACCGGTTAATAATTTCTCTTCCTAAAGACATAAACAAAGTAAACATGCATGAACTTTAGCACAAGACATCATTTCATCAGCATAATTGGAAAAAGTCATTATTGACATATTAAATTGGAGAGCTGGTAAAGTAAAAATTTATATTCTCAATTTGAGTATTTTCCACTAATCTGTGCATTAAGCTTTAATACAGGATTCAGAATTCTTGCTTGAATGAATTAAATATTACATTACATGCTATAAATGATTAAAAAGATAACATTTAAGATAGAAAAAAATAAAAATGTAAAGAAAAACTATACTCTTTACAGTCTCACTGCCCATGGATAACTACCTTATTTTTCTACACCTCCTAGTTTCTTCCTTTCTTTCTTTCTTTCTTTCTTTCTTTCTTTCTTTCTTTCTTTCTTTCTTTCTT
>NDGN011435295.1:0-16211 GCA_002564285.1 Tympanoctomys barrerae
AAAAAAAAAAAAAAAAACAAAGAAGAAAAGAAAAAACAAAGCTTTCAGAAAGTAAACTTGCCCTCAGGCTGGTACAACCATTATAGAAATCGTTATGGAGATTCCTCAAAAGCTCGCACTGGAGGAGGTCCATTCAAGTCAGGTACTCCCTTCCCAGGTATTTTCCCCAAAGAACTGAAATCATACCACAGCGATAGATGTGCACCCATTTTAATAGCAGCATAATTTGTCATAGCTAAATTTTGCAAACACCCCAGATGCCCATCAACTGAGGAATGGATAAAAAGATATGGCAGTTTTACACAATGGAGTATTATTCAGCTATAAAAAATAAATTCAAGGCTTTTGTAGATAAATGGATGCAGCTAGAGATTATATTGGTAAGTGAAGTAAATCAGATCCACATGCGCAAACATCGCTTTATCTCACTAGTGTGAGAACTTGAAAGAGTAATTAAAATCTAAAAGGTTAACAGATACTGTGAAAGGGAAAGAAACTGTTCAATGGGAAGAAGAATCTAGGATGAGGAAAAGGACAAATATAAGAAGGGAAAAAGATACATTTGGGTACATATGTAGAATAGCGTGAATAATTATATTACCAGTTTCTGCTGGTCTTTTGAAAGGAGCAGTTAATGCTTTTTTTTTTTTACTCTGATTTTTTTCTCTTTTGAATTTCTTATAACTTGTTTGTCATTATTTTTTAAGTGAATCTTACACATTCATATCTGGCAAAGTGAACAACTAATTTGAAGATAGCATCATGTAACACAGCAAGCATTGTTGAATTCCTATTACTTTGTTTAGTGAAATCTTATACCATTTATAACACTTTTTTTCTTGATATCTCTATTTTATATTCTTTAAAAAGTAAAGAAACTTGCCCTCTTTAGAATGAAAATATGAAATGACACGCAAAACCAAGATGTGCATTTACATTTCACTCAGCTGCTCTTTTTCATAGAGATTCTGCTCAGCTGGCTGATTCATAAAATACAAGCTGTGCAAGCTCCTGTGAGGACACACTTCTGAAGAGTCTTACAACTGACCAAACAGCCTCAAAGGAGCAATCTGAATGGCTCCTCTTTCTTTGGCACTAAATATTAAATAGGACCCCCCAGATCTGTATACCTATGAGTCTGTTCTTGAGCCTGAGACCTTAAAAAAATAGTTGAAAAGTATGGCATTTTGCACTTAATAACATGCAATAAACAGCAAGCATAGATTATTAAGTCCTTGCATCAATGTCCAGTTCTCGGTTTTTTTGTTTAGACATTTTATATACAGTTTAATCAGCCTTCATATTCCTGATTTCTATCCTAGGCTCTTAATATGAATTTATATCTTAATTATGTACCTACTCAAAGCAGAGCTGTGATCTACTCAGGGTTTGTCAGTTGATTATTTTTGTTTTTGTTTTTGTTTTGCGGAACCAGGGATTGAACTCAGGCCCTTGCACTTGCCAGGGAAGTGCTTATTCCACTGAGCTATCTACCCAGCCCCTTGTCAGTTGATTGTTATAAGAATCTATTTCCAAGATGCACCTGAAAATTCTGCTACTATATCGAATCCAGACTTACACACTATGGATGTAAGCTCAAAGCTATTTTCCTCATCCTGGGCATCTGTATTGTTCTGTAAAGGACGGGAGTAACCAGGAAGGAGAATTAAGCCCTCTAAGTTTTAAAACTATTCCCTGATCATAGTAGAAATGAGAAGCATCTATCACTTGAATAACATCATCATACTTCATCTAAGTCTAACTAAATGTAATGCCTCTTCATCCCAGGTTGGTAATTTGAGAGTAATTTGGTGTTTTTGTCTGATTTTTTTTTTCAACATATAGCGTGCAGATCATGTGCAATAAACTGTCTCCCCCAATAAATTGCAAGCTTTTGGGAAGTAACATTATGGATTTATAAGATATCAGAATGAGATTAATTAATAAATATTGAGTGATGATGCCTGCTACATTTTGAAACTGATACAAGATTATTCAGGTCTTGTCTTCCCAAGAGTCATCCAAGATATTTACTTTGAAGTCTTCTTACCAGTCAGCAGGCAGCCTACTGTGTTGTCTTCACCCTGTGATCCTCAGAAAACCTCAGATTATGGATGACTAGTTTTGGAATAGTTTGTTTTTATTCTCTGGGTAGTTTCTTCTTTGAGTAGTGAAAATGTAAAATAGCTTGCTATATTGTTAGCATTTGAATTGATTCTTTAAAGTTGGGATTAAAGTATTACTAGCACTTACAAATTTAAAAGTAGCATCCTAATCTCACCAAGATAAAAGGAGTATGCAAAAACTACAACTAATTGAGTTACAGCTGATTAAAGCCGAGGAATGTGTAAAATTTTAAATGTCCCTACAGAAAGCAAAATAGAACATTGTCGAGGCATGTTAATAACTCTGAGATTGTCTCGTGCTCTGTACAATGGTAAGTAGATTCTATCACTCGTAACATTTCAAGTGGAACCAAAAATGGAAAGAAGAAAAAATAGTGACACTTCTATGCTTAAAAATGATAACTGAAGTAAAGTGCTCTCAACCTTAGATAATCTTTAAAAATTATAGAGTGCTTGGGTTAGTTTTTCAGCAGAAAGGTGAGTAAAGTTAACAGTTTCAGAGCAGGAAACTGGACTTCTTTATACTGAACTTTCTTTATAAAAGCCCTAGAAACCTAAATATTATCCTGTGAAGTTTTTTATCATTATCCATGTAACACTGAAGTACAGTTTTAAGGAGTTGACATGTATAGCTCTAATTGCTGCAATTCATCTAATAGCTTTCATTTACAAAGTGTGATCAAAAGCTGTGATAAATGTTTACATTTTATAATAAAAGATACATTATTCCTAATTTCCCCTAAAATACTAGACTAACCACTTCAAACACTCCTCCTGTGTTCTTGCCACCTTCTGAAGCAGTTCTGGAAGCCCTCTTTCCAGAGTGTTTCTTTTCTCACTCTGGTGGCTACATCCATGTCCTGAACTGGTTCAAAATCTTAACCTTTTAGGTTCATTTGGATTTTGGTGAAGAGCTAGAAGTCAAATGAACCTGGAGCTGAGAATAAGGAGCAAAAGGACAATCTGAAATAATTCTGTAAGCCTGACTTTCTATTGGATCACATTCAGAAATAGTATTTTCTATATTTTTTTAAATCACACCTCATAAAGATACTCACAAAAGATTTTTCAGAACTGCATCAAACAGTGTGAAGGATAATGGGATATGGGTATTCAAAGCAAGAAGGAGCATTTTGAGAGGGATTAGTGACAGTGGGTTTTTTATTATTCTTTTCCTTTTTTATCTTAAAGAAAAAAATTAAAACAATATAGAATTTCATAACAAAATGATAGGAAATTAACAGTGGTTATTATATTGTATTGTTACCTTCAAAGTTGTTGCTCAGATTACAAAATTACCAGATTATAGGCATTTAAAACGGATCAAACAATCTAACTATTCCTTTCACTAAAGTAGTAGAAATCAGTATTGTGATTACCTTAGCTATCCTGTGTAATATACATAGCTTTTTCTCCCTTTCTTCTTTTCTCTTTTCCCCCATCGCGGTTGTTCTTTCTTTCCCTTTCACTATATCTTCTGTACCTTTTAGATCTTACTCTTTCAGTTTCTTGTACACAGGAGACAATATGATGTTAACACATGTGAGTTTGATTTATTTCACTTGTGAGTGTGGTTTCTAGTTGTATTCATTTACCTATAAGAGCCCTGAGTTTATCTTCCTGTATAGTTGAGTAGAACTTCATTGTATAAAAATTTCACATCGATTTTTAGATGTAAACATTTACCTTCAATCACCTCTTACATCAAAAACCAAGCATGGGGTGAGACACTATCATAAATGACTTTATTCATTATTTTTAACTTTCACAATAAACATGAGATATGCACCATTTCCTCCTCCCTACAAGTGAGTACAATGATTCGGGGCAACTTTTATGAAGTCAGGTAGTTCTTAAGTTGTGTAGCTAGTACTCAGGTTTGTACCTGCTATCTCTAAGACTATGGTAGTTAAGCACAGATCTGGCCTGTCTCTTTGCTCAAATTCACACTTGAATGAATTGCTCACCTCCTTTATTTGAACTTACATCTTTATGTGAATGGTTGATACAGTTTTCTAATTAGGAGCTATTAAGGGGAAAAGAGCATACTATAATGGCTAAAACAATACTACATGCAACTAAAAATTTCATATAATGAATAAATCAATAGTGAGGAACAAATAAAACAAAATCTAGCTCTTACTTTGGCATTTCTATTTATGCTGGTGTTGTTTGGTTAGCAAGTTATTTTCAAATTAAATATGGTCTTTCTCATGAAGTAATAAAATCCTATCCGTATTAAAATTACTTCCTACTAGTGTTGTTCTTCCTACAGGATTCCCAATTCTGAAAATATCTTTGTAAAATGGCACACTAGGTTTCCAAGTAAGGTATGATAGCCAAGATAGACTCTCCCAGATGATCAGAAAGACTTAATTCTAGCATTGTCTCCTATTTAACTACAAGACCATCTTTAGGCTCCTCCCACAAGTTTCAGTTTTCTCAACTGAAAAAAGGAAACATTCACATCTGTTTGTTGCTTGTTACAAAGATAAGATAATATAGTAAGAATAAATATGGCATCTCTCTGGTATCTCCACAGAGAATGCACCCCCAAATACAACTTTTTTCTGAACATTGTCATCCACCCAGAATTCTACAACTTCAAGGCTAATGTTTACCATTAACATGTTTCTAAGAAACTACAATAATTAATTATCATAGCAACAAGGTGAAAATTATTCATCTGTTCATTTCCCTTATTTAGGTCCATTTCCAAATACTCTCCGACAAGTTGAAGTGGAGGTCTTACCTAATGATGTGTGTAATCAGGTGCATGTATATGGTGGTGCTGTGTCATCAGGAATGATCTGCGCTGGGTTCCTGTCAGGAAAACGAGATGCCTGTGAGGTAAGAGTAGACTCACAACCACAAAAACAACTGCTGAGTAGGAATGGTCTTATGGCCGTAGGCCAGCATCTCTTCACATGATGAAACTCACTTTCAAGAGAGAAAGAAAAATGGAAAAGGAAGGTGGAGAAGAACCAACCATAAGACATACTCTTCATTTAATATCTCAATGAATGAACAGCCTAAAAGATGGTCATTAGTTATAATGAAAGCCCTGCTTAAACTAATGGAAACAGATAGTAGAAATGAAGCTAGGAAGCCATGCAACCAGTGATTCAGGGAACAGTCAACCAAAGTTTGAGTATTAAATCCCTGATAATAGAAAGTTGTCATGAGATACAATCTGCAGGTGTCTCTGTGGCTGGTACAGCTGAGCCTTGTTGGTATCTAAACATTTGACTTTTAAGTAGAGTCCTGTCAGTAGAAGTAAACTATTTGAAACAAAACATAAGAAGTAAAAATTTATACATACTTATTTTTTCTTAAGTATTATTTCACAGGCTTTGCCTTGAATAAAAGCAAATTAATAAATAGCATCCTGTGACACAAAATTGTAATTTTAGGCACTAAGTTTATGGGCAGTACTGGTTCTAAAATCTGGCTATTAAGAGGACTAAAATTACAGAACTAAAATATTGAAGACTTCATCCTAGCATTTAAAACTGGGTACAACAATTTAGCACCGCCTTGAAGTTTGGTTTTGAGAATTGTGCATCTGTGTGTACTTTCCTTACATGAGAAGGGGCCACTATTGATCTACCATCGGTTGACATCTGAAGATAATAAACCCTCACTCACTTACTCAAATGCTTTGTGAATTACAAGACAGTGTGTCAGATACCGAGAAAACTTCAATATCTAAGAAGCAATCCACCGTGAATTTACAATCTAATTGGCACATAAGAAACTGAAACGAAAGGAAAAATGAGAACTTGGCTGCCTTTTCTGGAATACTGATATCCTTCCACTCACCTTCTTGAGAAGAAACAATGTGAGTGCGCCTGCACTACAGCTGACTCATATGACTTAAAAAGCCTACCTAGGGTCAGCTGTCCTGCCTCCCTGGGCTAGCACTCCCTTGCTCACTTTCCCTTTAGTACAGAAAGACAAGGAGGACTAGATTAGGGTGTGGGCCTTAGGCTGGGAGCTAGGGAGGATGGCATTGAAAGATCAGGCTTTTCACCCTGTACCAAACCTCAGAGAACACAAGGAAGAAGAGGATGGAAAGATGAGCAAAGCTAAAGCCTCAAGACTCTAGGACCCCATAGGAACATTCAAATGAGATTATTTCTTCTAAAACCTGTAATAGGTTTTCATATGATACTTTTTTTAGATGAATAGATCTATTGCCAAAAGATAAATTTTAAATTAGGCTTTGTCTAAGCATTGGGCTGACAGTAACAAGGAAGTCTTCATGATTTAGACACTTGAAATTCATCTACCAAGGCTAAGGATTCCACCTTAGTTTGGGATCAAAAATCCTCTGAGCACAAATTTGCTACAATGTCCAGGACACTCTTCCACCAATTAGTGGGAGCAGAATGAGGTGAGATTCTAATGCAAAGCAACAGATTATTTCCAGCTAACAGAGTTAAGAGATGCCTCATGGAGGAGTCAACAGTCCTGAAGTCATCATCTGTACAAGAATTCGCTGCCTCGTCTCTGTTTAGGTAGAGAAAATCTAAAAAGTTTACAAAGGTAAAACTAGGGGCAGTGAGATAGCTCAGCAGACTAAGTGACTGCTTAGGCAGGTTCAGGGACAAAGATTCAATCCCCAGCATCACATGCCACTCTGGCCACCAAGACTGGGCATGGTGGTGTACCCCTGTAACCGTAGTGCTGGGGAGGCTGAAAATAAGAGGCTCATTACCAGTCTGCGCTGCATAGTGAGACCATGTACCATGTACCAAATATATGTAAAAAAATAAGGTACAACTAAAAGCCTTGTCATTCACAGGACTTTTCTACTGAAGACATTTATAGAGAAAATATAATAAACTCACTGATGTGCAATAAATGCATATTAGTACTACCTGTAAATTAAAATAAATTTTATTAGGCCTGCAAACCATTCATTTATTAGACCTGGAGATGCTTATAAACTCTTATTTCTATCCTGTTTTATTCATCAGTGAACCACATTTTTTTTCTTCAGGGTGATTCTGGAGGACCTCTGGTCATTGCACAAGATCGAAACATCTGGTATCTTATTGGAATAGTGAGCTGGGGAATAGGCTGTGGAAAAGAAAACAAGCCTGGACTTTATACCAAAGTGACTCATTATAGGGACTGGATTAAATCTAAAACTGACATTTAATGCAACACCTACCTCCACATCCAAACTGTAAATGCCAGGTGTGACCTCTGCCGCATTACGCTTGCTATGTGTTGCTGTGTATATTGTCCCACGGTTCTGCCTCCCGCTTTCTGTGGGGAAGGCAGACTTTCTTTCAGCTCACTGCACTGTTTTGCTGACAGTGAGCACAGAAGACAGCAGCTCCGCAATGCTCTGCCACTCTTGCAGTGCCTCTGATTGCCTTTCTGCTCTCTGCTCTGGCCCTGCTAGATACTATTCATTTAGTGTAATCTGCTACCTACTCAGAAGAGCTTCTACTGGCAGGCAGTCTCGACTTCCCTTGACTGAGTATGCGTCGCTTCTATGATAGCTCCACAGTTTTTGTTTTCCTCATCAAATAATCCTCTTCATGATTTGTTGCTCCACTGACTATACAAGTGCAAATCATTGCCTTTGGCCAGTACTAACAAGAAGGATGGGCGGTGCTACACAGAAAGGAGCTTGAGAAGCACCGTGACTGGAAGTCCATGCCTCTTCCCCTTGGATGTCTATGTAACCTCTCTTAAGGATAGCTGGGTTTTGTTGTTGTTGTTGTTGGGTTTTTTTGCATAACTGGGATTGAACTCAGGCCCTTGCGCCTGCCAGGGAAGTGCTTATTCCACTGAGCCATCTTCCCGGCCCCGATTGATAACTGTTATTTATATTTGTACTAAATGGTGCATGTGTTCATTTCTTTAAAAAGTTACACTAGTGTATATTTTGAAGCAATAAATAAATCCTGGGATTAGATAACAAGAGAACTTTATTTCATTTTATTTTACTTTTCTTGGCGGAACCAGGGATTGACCTCAAGCCCTTGCGCTTACCAGGAAAGCACTTAATCTACTGCGCTATCTCCCCGGCCCCACAAGAGAACTTAAATATTGCTTAGCATAGAATTTTTCTCAGAACCATGTAATATTGCCTTTCAGTATTCAAATCTAAAAACAAAGTTACTTGACCTTGTCATTAATTTGAAATGTAAAGAGGCAAATATTCAGTGAGAAGGGGCAAATTTGTGCTCCATATCTACAAGTTAAAGGAGTCTCAATCCCTGTCAAAGTTTACTTTTCGTTTTTTTATCATAATGCATTTATTTAAAGCTTTACTTTCAATGAGCTTCACAAGAATTGAGGGACCTGCAGAATAAGTCAATATAAATTAGAAATTCACATTCAACTTACAAGAGACGTCAAAATAAATCAAGATCATCATAAATAATTTGATATAAGATTATGACGAAGATTTTACACTTTATAAAAATGGGCATTTTTTTCAAGCTATTATTTATAAAAAAATTTTAACCGAATCAAGAAAGTATCCTTGCAGTAGCTTAATTTTTATGACAAAATGGTCATTTTCATATGCATATAATTGTGGTTTTAATACTATACTTCACTGTAGTCCAGTGTTAAGACACAAACTTATTCTGTGTATCTAAATTTTTACTTTCTTCTTTTATAATTTAATTAGTTAATAAGACAACTATTTGCTAAATTTTTTTATGGGTCAATAAATGAAAATCTCTTTTACCCTACTTAATATTATATTGTATATATTAAAAGTTATTTATGGCAGAAAGTTCTAACTTACTCTCTCTGAGCCAACATTACAGCGTAGGGTTTCTCAATCTTTGTGCTATTGACATTTTGTCAAAGATAGTTCTTGGCGAGGGGAGGAGACTACTGCTTTCAACATTTCTCTCCACTACAAAGTAGATGACAAGAGTATACCAAAAGGTTGCAACAACTGAAAATGACTCCAGACATGGGTAAATTTCTCCTGTGGAACAAGATCACCTTCAGTGAAGAACCACCACGATGGGGACAACAGGAAGAAAGTAGTCATTGTTAAAAATTATGTACTCATGATTTCTCATAATAAATATGGGAATATTTTTCTTTTTTATAATGCTGATGCAATAAAACTTCTACAAATATCTATTATGAACACGCTCATATCTACAGAATCCTAGCCAATATTAAGATATTTGAAAACTGTACTTTACCAGAGGAAGTAAGAAGAGACATGGAATGGTGAGTTACCACAAATAGTTCATGCATCGTTAATTATACCTTCAGTTATATCTAATTAATATCTTCATACATAGCTAACTAATGTCTAATACAGCTAATTAATATCTTCAGAATTCATAAATAAATATCATTTTAGTTTTTTACTCAAAATATTTATTGAGCAGCTAGAAGTACAGAGGTAATTAAAATGAGATGAGCCATTTGCACAAATAATAACAATATGTACGGTTCATTGAATCACAGCAGTTAATGGGAGAAAAGTGCTTTAAGAAAAAGATGCCCTCCAGCCTGGAAGAGGGTATGAGTGGCAAATCTAGAAAGAGGATTGAGATTAAAGTAGAAGACTTCAGTCTGGATTGCTGATGATACTCAGTATGGACTATTATTTGTCTCTCCTTTTCATTTCTCCCCCTCTTTGGGCTTAATTTATAAGTAGTGCCCAGGACTGTTTAATGTGCTTTTTCTATCCTTGCTTGCATTTTTGCTTTAATGTCTTCTACAGAACTAGGTCCTTTCAGCATCTTAGGAATCTTTTCCTCTTTCTTGAATGATTCTTGTCCTTTTGATCTTGGCATTGATAGGTTTGAGTCTTTTCCATTCTGGTTTGATTTTTGTGCATTTTTGGCTGGGGTATCTCATGTCGATTTCTTCATTGGAGCTTTCTCTTCAGTTTCTTCATCATCAAAATCATCATTCTCATCATCCTCATCATCCTCATCCTTGTCCTCATCATCCTCGTCGTCTTCATCAGCAGCAAGTTTTACTTTTTCCTGTAGAACCTGTTGCCACCTCCAGGAGCAGATCCGCTTTGGTAGTTTTACATCTTCTTCCTCTCCCTCTTCCAACTCTACCTTCTTCCACAGCTTATTAAATGCTGCCCACTAATATATGCAGGCCCTGAACCACACTTCAACCTTAAGACAACAGGTGGTGTAATTTCAAAGCCCCCAAGGGAAATCCTTGCCTGTACAGACATTTTCAAAGTTTCGAATGTTACTTTAATTGACTGCCTTCATAGTTAATAGCCTCTGCCTCAACAATGTGCAATTCATCCTTTGCACCAGCACCTGAACTGATCTTTCTTAATAACAACTGGTGTTCATTTTTATCTTTATCCACCTTAAAGTGGTAATCTTTAGTTCACAACCAAAGAGAGAGTTCTGGGGCCTCAGTGAGCTCGTGTCCATATCCATCGAATCTTCCATGGAGGGGTGGTGGCAAGCGCACATAGGTGGGAGAGAACGAGGACGGAAGTGAATGAATACTGTTCCACAGACAGACTGGCACGACAGAATCACGCCAGTGCAAACGCACTCATAGCTCCTGGCCCCTCCGTACCAGGGAGCTCTGAGCTGTATTCCCAGCCCCATCATTATCACTTTGAAAGGGGCTTATGAGTTCAACTGAGGCAGAACACCTCAGTCTATCACCCAGTAATGGCACAGCAAAGAGAAACCCTTGCATATCATCACTGAGCATTAAAAGACATATTATCTGACATGGGAACCACTAGCCACATGAAGTTATTTAGGTCTAAATAAGTTAAAATTAAATATATTAATTTTTTCTCTGTCACAAATCTTATTTCAAGCACAAAACATCCCCATAGGCCTAGTGCCCACTATTCTAGCATCACAGAAAATCCTATTGGACATCACTACTTGCATTATCCTAGGGAACCACTTCATAATTGCTTATTCACTCATCTAACCAACATTTTCAAATATCTGTGCTAGATCTTGAGTATTCTAGACCCTGAGTATGCAATTTTATATAAAACAAAGTCCCAGTTCACCTCTTTGACCACATAAAGAGGCCAAAGTGTTGAAGTTGTTGGAAACTCATTTCACACCTTGCTTTAGAAAAAGATCTCAGGTATCACCAATTAATATTAAATACAAAGGAGTCAAAAATATTTTTGTTGTCATTTAAATTGACAATGTGTTTCTCATAACCTAGGAATATAAAATTAATGGAATCAAACCAATAGAGGGACATCAGAGTGACTTAGTCACAAAGATTAAAAACAGAAATGCCAAGTGATCAACCTAAATAAAACAAGAATTACAATATTGTAATGTCATTTTTATTATAGCTAAAATCAGAAACCAGGGAAACAACAGGTCATGATGGCCTGCACTAGTAAAGTGAAGGCAACAAAGACCAAATGTGCTACTGCGCTGCCATCTTCTGGTGCACACTAGTCTTAAAATGAAGATAACTGTAATTTCATTTCAAGATGCAAAGTTATATGAGCTGTTTCCCAATACAGAAAATAAATAAAGAACCCTTAAATATCCACCAGACTGTAGCCCTGGTCATGACCCCTCAGTTGTTCTCAGCTTCTTTCAGCCCACACAACCAGAGATCCATCTCCAGAAAGGAATCCAGCTGTCTCTGGTCAACATTCCATCAGCCAATTGGCTTTAATGGGGATTCAGCAAAGAGATGCTGGGGAACCCTGTCTTCTTCTTTAAAGAGTGACAGCTGTTCCAAGAATGTTTAAATAGCTGGCAGAGTAATCACTGTTTGTAAAGGATAGTAAAAAGTCTGAGCAAGATTTCCCAGCACTTTACAGAAAAGATTTTAAAATCTACAACTTATCATTAAAGTATTTTTCTTATACACCTAAAAGATAACTAGACCTGGGAGAAGAGAAAAGGTCAGAGATCCTCCCTTCAGCTAAATGTCTTTGGTTCTTAAATGTGCTGCTTTGGGAGACAGCTCCTTCTGATATCACCCAGAAATCAGTTCTCTCCGCTGTCTGAGGCTGAGCCTCCCAGAATAACAAGCTGGAATATGGCTTTTGTTCTGTGTTCTCCTGGTGGCATAACTACACATATCTCATCTGATCCAGAGATGGAGGTCTGCATCCTCCCTCTAAAATGATTTCCCTGTCTTTGGTATCAACAACCACTCATTTTCTGTCATGGTGGTTTGGGCTACTTCTTCAGAAGAGAAATGTTGTAAGCAGCTGAATTAGATAGAAATATTATAGATAGTCAGACAGGGTCAGCCTGTCAGAAGGAGCCAATATGGAAGGCAAGACCTTGCAACTATGACAGAGACAGACATTCCCAATGTGGGCCAGACCTCAAGACAAAAGTTTGAACAAATGCAGCCACATACCTCCCTAGGGATGGACATCCAGGCTGATATTCTAATTAGATATCAATCACTTTGAGGAAGGCAGGAGGAGTCACTAACCGAACCTCCTACAGGAAAGAGCCCTTGTTCTGTATTCATGTCTGCTTGCTACTGTGACTTGCTTCTTCATTTGATCCCAATTTAATAATTTTGCCTGAGCAATTGTACTTTTAATCTTATTGGTTGACCATAGTTTTGTCCCATCTTATGTGTGAGTTCCCATGTTTTCCACCTTAGACCAGCCTCACCTTTGCTCTATAAAAATCCCTAGAAAAGGAAGATTCTTTGGTAACCCACTCAGATCCCCTTCTGTTCCTCTCTCAGACAGGAACTTTCTTTCTCAAATATATTCTGCTATTATAAAAAAAGAAGAAAGAAAATCTGGCACTCTCTTCCCAATAATCTGATAAGCAAATAATAACTAGAATGTTTTATATCCTTTTTACATCCATCCTTCTGTGTATGTAACAAATATACGTTAACAAATATAGCTATTCACTTAAAAAAATTTTATATACTTTTTTGTTTCAAGTATTAAGAGTGCACACATGCTGTATATATGTGCAGGTTTTGTTGTTGCCAAAATGAAGTAGAATAAGACAATTGTCACCTCTTCAAAACAAAACAAATCCATCCCAGATAAATTGTACAGATAAATTATAATAAATTTCCTAAGAAAGGAAAATAGGAATTTAGTGTAAATTCAGAGATGAACTTCCTAAACTAGAGTGTGTTGGGAGAGAACATGGCTGAGGCTTAGAGTGCAATGACAGTGGTTCAGAGATTGGCTTTTTGTGTTTGACTTTGGTGTCCCCCAAAACCTTCTTTACATTATATTGTCTTGAGACAATGTTTGCCTGCATTTCATCCCCAAAACTGGGCTCAGCATTTCAGACCACAAATTTTGGATGCATCTGGGAGAAAGCCTGCAAAGAAGTTTCAGGAAAAGTTAGCACATAGCAGTTGCTCTCAGCTGCTTTCTGCTCCTTCTTTACTGCTCCAGACTTGCATTAACCTTGAGGGAGACTGTTACTCTTACTGCTGCTTTACTGTAAGAGTTTATCAATACATCCCCCCTGGCAGTGTTAACTGTGAGAGAGCCAGAAAACGAGAATGAACAATGACAGCTATAGTCATTAAGGTCCTCTATCCTAGAATTTATCAGTGACTCAGAGCCTATAGGATCTAGGAAGCTCCCTCCAATACCCCCCCCAACCAATGGCATGGTCTGTTCTGGGACCCAGGTCCAAACATAGAGGATTTGGGAATAGAGTGCCCCCCCACAATTACCTGGGTTTCCCATGGTGCAAGGCAACAGTTGAAAACCAACAGACCAACGTGATTGAATATGAGACCAAAACCCAGGAGGAGTTCACTTCAGCACTGACGTGGAACCCTATGACAGAGACTGGATGAGAGACAATGTTGGCAGAGAGACTCAGAGAGGGTGAGAGCTACATAGGCATCTCTTCGGGTCCCTAGGAGGACTTGGCTCAGCCCAAGAGGATCACAGGTCTTGTGCCCTGTTCTGAGAAGCTAGGATCAGTGGGAGTAATCAGGAAGAGTAATCTTCCTGAAGGAGAAGGCGTGTAACCTAGAAGTCTGTTTGGGCTATGGCACTGCTGCCAACATCCTGCAGAAATCACTTCTCTGAATGACTATCAGTCAGTATGAAAGGCCTAATTACCTTCATAAAAATCAGAGTCCTCTGTGTTTTAGTGAAGGTCTGCCCATGCATGTTTCCTAGGGTTTATCAATATCCATTCGATATTTGATACCATTATGGTCACTGAATTAACCACCATAGACAAGGAAATATGCTAGTGGTTAGCAGTTGGTTCTCACTACGCCAACATGGAATGCATGGAAGGGGATCATAAACAATACTGCAGCTCACTCCCGAAGAACAGGGAACTGGGTCAGAGAACTTGCAAAACACAACACAGCACAAACAAATGAAAAACAGAACATGAAAACACAAAGGAACAAAATGCCTCTAAAGAGTCCAAACTCTTCAAAATTACTGCAGGGTACAATGAGTGGAAATAAATCATAAGTTATAGAGCAGATAGGTTGAAAGGGAGGTAAAACAGTTCTACAAAGTGCTTAAAGAAGATATAGTTAATCACATAATGACCACAATGAAATAAATGATCACTGAGTCTAGAGAACACTAATAAATAACTAGTGGGGCTAGAGAAAGAGATTCAGATATGAATGCCCAACACAGAAAAGAAAAAGTCCATTGAAAAGTTCCAAACAGGAATCCAGGAGATTAAAAACATGATTGAAAATAGGGGTAGCAGAAGCAACCAAGGTGAAGATAGAGTGTCAGTCCTAGAAAACAGCTGCAATCAGTGATCAATTAATGATGAATGCCTTTAAAACAACAAAGGACTGTGAAAAGAATGGACACCATAGCTCCCAGATGACTCACAGAGCTTTAATATAAGAGTAATTAGAATTAGCACAAAAAATCAGAAGATAGTGCAAAGGACATGAAAACTGTTTACATAGTTAGTGGCAGAGAACTTTCCAGACCTGGAAAAAATAATTTAACATACAGACAAACGAAGCACATAGAACCCCAAACAATAATGATTAGGGAGGAAAAAAACCTCCCCATCACATAATGATTAAAATACCAGAAATACAACACAAGAACAGAATTTGAAAGGCTGCTAAAGAAAAATAATGAATCATGTATAAAGGAAAACCTATCAGAGATGAAACATATTTCTCAACATAAACATCAAGTACAAAGAGAAGAAAATTAAGTGTTTCAGCACTCACAGAAAACAATATACAACACAAATTGTTATATCTTGCAAAAATATATTTCAAAATTGATGGAGAAATAAGATAGTCACATGCTGAAATAAACCTAAACCTAACCTCCAAATCAACTTTCAAAAAAATTCTCAGGTGTATCCCAGAAGGAAATATCGAAGCAGATCATGCCAAAAGATCCAACAAAATGAATATATCATGTCAAGACAGTAATTAAATAGAAGAGGAGGAAAGTAAAACAGAAAATTAATACAATAACGGATGTAATTGAATACCTATCAATTATACTACCAATATAAATGATTTCATTTGCCAATCAAAAGATATGTATTAAAAGCTAAGAAATATGGCAGGGACAAAACTATACACTTATAAACAGGACAGGTAAGGTAGTGATCCTGAGAATCTCCATTAGGTTTTTGAAACTAGCAGTTAATTGGTAGTATTCTCACCTTGACTAACTATATATGCTGATACATGTGAGCTAAGCAACTGCACTGAAGATTGCAATGTGTAATAGAAGGGTGGTGCTTGGAATCCCTGTCATTCTGGTCTTCCAGAAGCATACTGCTTCTAATGGCAGATCAGTTATTGCTTCTCTCTCTCTCTCTCTCTCTCTCTCTCTCTCTCTCTCTCTCTGTGTGTAAATGTTTGCTTAAAAAAAACAAAAACAAGACCCAGTCCTAGCCCAGGTCCGGTGAGCTTCTGGGAGAGCTTCCTGCTACTCTGCACCGGCGGGACCAGTCCCATCCCAGGCGCAGCGTGGGCCAGACCCTCTCCCACGCCCTTCAGACACCCCCTACCACTCCGCAGCACATTCCCGACCCTGCCCCCAGGTAGGAATTTCTGCCTCATTCCAGTAAACCCCAGACCCAGTCCCAGCCCAGGTCTGGTGAGTGTGTAGGAGAGCTTCCTGCTACCCTGTGC
>NDGN011435304.1:0-31835 GCA_002564285.1 Tympanoctomys barrerae
CTGAATTCACACACCTATAATATTTAAATGACAATGGAATACTCTTCTCTGATAAAACTAAACAAAAAAAGGAGATACAAATGAACAACGATTTTTTATCTGTATGTTCAAAATAGGATAGATATACAACTACATTCTCTTAATTCAGTGAATAGAAAGATTTGTTGTAATAGTGTTTATGTGCTCGCTTCGGCAGCATAAATACTAAAAATGTTGTAGTAGTGTTTGTGGACAGGATATCATGTCTGCATCTTGTACAGTGAATAACCACTAAGACAACAATATGCAATGTACAAATTATTGAAACTGTCCTACTAATTGGATTTGAAACTGTCTCATTGCTATTTGTTTCTCAGTAAAATTATTGGAAAAAAAGAAAGGTCAAGTACTATCATTAAATGTGGTGCCCAAGAACATTAACTCAAACACTAGAATTTTAAGGGGTTAGCGGAAGGATTGCAAAAGATGATATAAAACCCGTGAGGTTTAATTATGAAGGACAAAAAAAGTGGATGATTATTTGATTAAAAACTTTTAAGTGAAGTGGTGAATATATTTGATTTTTTCTACTGCTAACTGAAATAATAATTCATATTTGTTAAACTTATTACAACCAGGAATGGCCCAGTTAATATTTACATTCACTCATTGAAGGCTGGACAATCACGTGAGGAAGACATTGTTATCTACATCTTACAGAAAGGAGACTGAAGCACAGAGACATTGTCAGCTTGTCTAGTCACATGGAAAGTAAGTGGGGAAATTGAGATCTTAATCCTAGGGGAGTTGTATTTGGCTATTATGGTTTATCAGTTCCTGAGTAATCATTGTCTCATGACTTTTTTATATTCTATATTTTATCACTATAATAATTTACTGCTATCTCTGCTATCTCTATGCTTATAGACAGCTTTATTTCTTTAGACTGAGCTATTTTTTGTTGTTTTGTTATTTGTTTTTAATTGAAAAAATATATATGTATATCAGACTGTACTATGTTGATATATGTCTATAGTGGATAATCGTGAAGAATGTTTAATTCCTAAGGGCAGGAGCTCACTTTCCTTTGTCTTCTCAAGGGTTTAAACAAGGCTGTTACATGCAAGGACAGAGTCTTTAAGGGTGACAGCACGTCAGATGCTGAAGAGCTACTTTGGTAAAGATATCTTAAGGAAAAAAGTAATAAATATATAGGGAATGTGGAATTGGGAACAAAGAGAAAGAAAGAAAAGGGAAAGAATTTGATTAAATGTAACTAGAGAGACGATGGACATAAAGAAAATCAGAGCAAAAATGCCAGTGGAGAAGTAAACACTTTATGGGAACATGAACTATATTTTATTTTTGCTCTGCTCAATGTTTATAAAATTCAGTCTAAGATTTAATGTACATCTATTTTAAAGGAGTTGCTAAATTTTAACTGGAAATACTTCTTTGTGCTAAATAATCTTTATAGCATTCTAAATTATAGCCAAGTAGCAATATCATTACAAAGCTGTTTAGCCATAGCAGTTTATGTGGAAAGTCAGGAGAAGGTGATGATGCGTATCAAAATATATAATAAAGAACTAAAAAATCATGGGTATCTTTATTTACTCAAAATACTTTTTACTTAGCCATTTTAATGCATTTGAGATTAAAGGGAGGAATGAAAGTAACCAGTAGGAACTGCAAAATGTCCATGAAATTATAATAATAATATTTTGTACTTCTGCAGTATTTTTCATAAGAGACCAAAGCACTTCATTGCCATTAACACATTCAACATTCCAGAAGCCTGTCCGATGGGCAGGAGGAAAGCAGCTGGAGTTGGCTTTGTGAGAAATGCAGCTGGACATGCAAGTGTTAAGTGGAAATTCTCCAGGGTGTGGGGAGGCTTGCACCTGGATAACCAGGATGGCACCCGAATGGCACCCCATTTACTCCACTGGGCATTGATGAGGTTTCAGCAGACTGCCCAAAGTCCCTCACTACTTCCTTCCTGCTCACCTTTTCTTACAAGAGTTCTTCTCACTCATCATCCCGATCAAATGCATGCACATTGCCGAATCAACAAAATGGGGTCATTTGATCTAATTCCTTTGCCCAGCCCCACTGCATGCCCTTGGGATGTTTTTATACAGCTGTTACAAAGCTTAGTTTCACAGAAAGCTCACACTCCTAGAAAAGGTCCTTCCAAAGCTGAACTGCGCTAAGTGTAAAAAGGAGGATGCACCATTCACTAAGGTCTTGTCGACTGGACTGAAGACGAGGTGGAACCCAAGAATCAAGACAATTTACATAAATAATGAGCATTCCTCAACTCTCTGATGCTAAATATAAAATGCAGAGAGCAATGGTACATGGTATTGTTGTAAAAGAACTTTTCCACTTGGAGTTGCATTTAGGGAAAAAGAGCGTAAGATCAAGAAGAAGTCCAAGGAGGTCTTGTGGGTTAGCTTAGTTGTTTCAGCACCTCCTAGGGCACACCCAGTCAGAACAAGAGACCATGGTTCCATCCCCAGCTCCACATGCCTTACCAGACCCACCCTTAAGGCAGTTTAAGCCAGGAAAAAAAAATCCTTCTCAACTTTTTTCCAAATAGCTCAGCAGACTAAAGTGCCTGCTTAGGCAGACACAGCAGCCTGAGTTGGATCCCTGACATGCCATGTCTGCCTCACCTCCAGGGTGTGCTGAGACATTGATTGAGACTGGCTGTGGTGGTGTGTGCCTGTAGTCCCAGTGTCTGGGAAGCTGAAAGCAGAAGGATCCCTACCGGTGCGATCTACATAGTGAGACCCTGTTGAGCCATAGACCCTGTCCTAAAATAGAAAATAATTAATAATAATAATAATAATAATAATAATAATAAAAGGCAGCCAAAGATGGATCATGCACATGGTGTTCTCTTCAACAAGAACTCGGGCTAGGGAGATAGCTCAGTAGAATAAGCTCTTGCCTGGCAAAGGCAAGGTCCTGCGTTCAATCCCCAGTACTGCAAAGAAAAGGGAGGGGCGACGAGGAGAAGGCTCAGTTGAAGAAGTGCTTCCCTGGCAAGTGAAAGGACCTGAGTTCAATCCCTGGTTCCACCAAAAAAGAAAAAAAAAAAAAAAAACCAAGAACTCATCTGTCATTGGTTCAACTGTTCCTGTCCCCATGGGGAATGCCCTGCGCTAGCACTAAGCACACCCATAAGCAAAGGCCAAAGTGCTCCTCACCCCCTTTCCTTCCTCTAGTTCTGTGCACGTGCAGCACCCGTGGCATTTTCTTGAGAAAGTCAAACAGTACTTGTTGAGTGCAGAAACATACCAAGCTCTGAGGATCGGAGTAAGGCATCTTACGGTTCAAATGAATGGATCATCCTAAGTGGAGTAACATTAGAATAATCTCCATATATTTAGAAATTTTGATTTTTTACACAGAATTCAGGATATAGCTGTATATCTGCTACATCACACAACTGATAAGAAATATTTTTTCCTGTCCACTTCACACTCACTGTGCACAATGTCCTGTGGCAGGTATACTTTGACTCCACGAGTAGGTTATGTGCTATCCATGATGGTGTATGCCACTATAGAGAAGATAACCATAGGAAGACTTAGATAACAGTCTAACTCCTGATAGAAAAATGATCAATGAAATGTGAGTGATGTCCACAGTCAAGGAAGAAAGCAAGGCTTGAAGAAGGAAGCAGGTGGGGTGGCTTCTTGCAATAGAGAAGAATTAAACTGCCTTCAACCATAGGACATAGATATAGTTGTGGGGAAGGAATTTTATAATTACCTTTTCAAATGTGTTCTCATTGCCAAAAAGAGAATATTTGTCTGAGTGTGAATGAAGTCATGTGTGGCTTATTCCAATGGAAGAGGCTGTCAGGAAAAGAGTGAAAGTTGGAATATTACTATCTCCAGATCTAGGGTGTATGAAATAGTGCTCATCTCAGCAGAGAGGAGCAGTGAATACAAAGGCAAAGACTAAATATTTTTTTAAATATCCCATATCAAAATTTATTGCTACCTGGTAACACATAGGCACGCAGTAGCCGCTACATAAATATTAGCTGACTTAGAGGAGTTACACTAATCTGCAAACACTACTGACTTAAATTGAGCTCTAGAAGAAAATAAGCTGTCTGCTCCTTTGTAAGCCACCTCAAATCAGAGGTGCATACCAGTTACACCAAAGCCTGGCTCTAAACAGCTGGACATGCCCTTCTTGGTGTGTAGGTGTCACCCTCATACCAAGCTACACCCCTTCCACCATGCTAAATAAACATGTGAACACTCATGCCTTGCTATTGCTGGTAAGAAGGGCCATCTTCACATTGCATGAACCCTGGATGTTTATGTCCCAACTGGGGTCATAATGGGAAAAAGTCGTACATTACAAAACCAGAGTAGGCTTCCTTCACTTTGATTATAAGAAAGGAAGGGCTCAACACAGAGAAGGTGATTTACTGGTGTAGAAAGTTTTCTCTCAGCCAAAATTACACTGCATCATATATTTTCCTTAACTTCATCCTATATCAGGACCCAGGAGGAGATTGTTTTAGAAACAATATCTGTGTAGGTTGTATTTTTTCATTCTAGTTTTATTAAGGTATAGTTTATATAGAAGAAAATGTACATTTTTAAGTGCTGATCTGTACAACCCCAAGGAAAAGCCTCAAAGATGGTAGGGGTGCTGAGAAAAGAAAACAGGCCCTGAAGGACACATGGAGCATTCAAAAAGAGGAAACAGTAATCTATGATGGTATTTGTTTTTAAGGAAGTTATCTAAGCTTCCTTCCCTTGAGGATGCCAATGATGGTTTATTTAGGTTAAGTGGTACTAGAATCACTCCTTCCTTAAGTGAACACTTGACACGACCTTAAAAATTACTACATAAAATGATAATGTAACAGACTCAAGGATGGTGTTCAGCTCTTGCTACTCCTATTCTTATGCAAAAGATACACAAATTCAGGTGCTTATTATGAGTCTGTCATAATTTGTGTACACTATTATCTTCACAAATGAAGATGTTAATGTTAGACAGAGGGTCATACTGGCAAATCCCCCATCTAAATCCACATCTTGCAACTTACAATTCACACTATCTCAAGCCTCCCTCTCATCAAGTGCATCTGCATACATAAATTGTAGTTGCTTTCAACTTTTGGTCAGTGTCTACTTTCTCACAAATGAGGTGATAAGGCTAAGAGTCCAGAAAGATGTAACAGATATCTATTTTCAATATCTGTGTTGGCTTACAATGCCATTGATGTAATCTGAAGGAAGTTCCAACCATTTGGCTTAGAATACTGGCACAGGTAGACTCAAACCTGTGCTCTCATTTAATTTGTGTGGCCCTGCTTACAGTGATTTGTGTTTCTTGTAGCACAGGTTTAAAACCAAATAAAATGGCACAGATATTTATCCAGAGTTCAGAGTCAATTTGATAGCTATTGCATGGAAAGTTATTGACACTGCAGTAAAACTCCAGCTAGCACATTCATTTTTTAAAGAATTTATTTTAAACTAAGCATAAACTTGCCACTTACCTGACCAAATAGACCATCCTCCAAGTAACAGGTTCCCACCTCCCCTGCACAGCCCATTGTTGTCTCCCGCTGTGCCTCTAGCTTGTCCTCCCTGGATGTGTGTACAATTTGAAATGTCTTACACCAGCTCTCCTCCTGCTGTGTCGGCAGGAACTTCCTAAGTTTTTCAGTAACCATTTGTGTAGAGGAAACTTATCTCGCTCCAAAATAATCAGGAGCAGAAACCAAGTCCTACAATTCTAAGCCTCAATTTTCTTGCCTGGAAAATGGAAATAATCCTAATCGCTAAGTGTTGTCATGAGGATTATGTGCTTTGTAGAGCATTTGCACACTAGGTAGACTAAATATATTTTACTAAATGTATATTTTATTCATTATTATTGAATGTGTTTCACAGAATGCATCATTCAGTGAATGATTCACTTAAATTATTATAAAAAGCTAATATAAACAATTTACATGAGCTCTTATAACTCAATAATAGAAAAATAATGGTCAAAAGATCTAGACAGACAATTATCCAAAAATATAAAAATAATCAATATATGCCTAAAAAGATGTTCAATAGCACTACCAAGAAATGAAAATTAAAATCACCACTGGCTACCACCTTACAGTTATAAGAATGATTGCAAAAATGACAAGAGCTAGTAAATATTAACATAAGTGGAAAAGAAAGCAATTTTTTTCTATATTATTTGTGGGTATGCATATAGATATGGGCATTGTGGAAAAGAGTATGAAGGTTCCTAAAGAAATTAAAAATGGAATTACCATAGACACAGTAATTTCTCTTCTGAGTTTATCCTCAAAGAAGATAAAATCATCAAGGAGCTCTGTACTTATAGACTCCTTGTAGTATTTCGCATAATAGCCAAGATACAAAATAACCCAAATGCCCGTGGACAGGGAAGTGGATGAAGGAAACAAAATGTGAGCTCTGTGCCTCGAAGTCCCCCGAAGCCTCATGCGGTGGGACTGGATCTAGAGGTTGAGGCTGGCTCGCTGTCTAGAGATGGGCTTTACGGTATGAGCAGTGCCAGTACCCACGCTGGGCAGTAGCCTGCCTACCACATAAAGGAGGAAAAGCGGCTTGCTCTCCCCCACCCCTTTTTGGCTCTTGCTGCTTTTGCTGGCTTCTGCACCCTTGACATGCTGCTCCTGTGCTATGCCACCCTACCTTGGGGCCAGCTGATGATGGACTGAAACCTCCATGAACTGTGCACTAAAGAAACCTTTCTTCCCTTAATTTGGGGTGTTGGGTAATTTTTTTTTCCTCAGGAAGGGAAGAAAGATAACAAAAATACAATGTGATATATGTGTCACTTCTGATATTGTCCAGGTTTAAAAAGGAAAAAGATGTGCCATTTGACACAGGTTGATACAACCAGATGGCCTTATACTAAGTGAAATGAGCCAGACATGTAAGGACCACAGCTGTGTGACCTCATTTGCATGTAGAATATTTTACACGCACAAAGAGAGGTAGAGAATGAAATCCTGTTAAGCACAGGGAGGAAGGAGAGGTGTGGGGAGAGGAAACGCAGATTCGCAGGAAAAAGCATACAAAACAATGAAAATGTGGGATGAAAAGCTGAAAAATCTAATACACAAAGTAAGGACTAAAATTAATAATACAAATTATAATAACTTGTATTATATTAAGGATTTTCTTTTTCAGTAGCCAGGCTCAAACTCAGGACCTTGCATTTGCCAGGCAGGCACTTAGGCTGCAGAGATATCTCCCTGGCTCTATAAGGACTTTTGCTAAGTACATAGTTTGTATCTATTCCTGTCACTAAATGTAACTATGTGAAAGAAAATTTCAACAGTAACCATTTTATTTATTGCACTAGATCATCTTATAGGGGCTGGGGAGATAGCTCAGTGGTCTAAGTGCCTGCCAGGCAAGTGCAAGGACCTGGGTTTAATTCCCGGAAGCACATTCTGTGCTGGTCCTGGAACCCCAGTGCACCATTCTGGCCACTAAAACTGGGCATAGTGGCACATACCTGCAATCCCTGTGCAAGGGAAGCTGAGACAGGAGGATCACTACAAGTCTGAGCTGTGTAGTAAGAACTTGTACCAAATAAATAATAAATATTTTTAGATCATGTTATAAACCTCAAATATATATTTCTCAAAATTTCATTATCATCGTCCTTAACTTCATAATCACCACCTTGAGTACGAGCATTACTTTCTTCAAAGCACACAGTGAGCAGAGACCTGGCCCTGTAGAAGAACTGTCCTCTGCCTCCTGCTTCGGTGCTGTGAGACCTAATTCAGCAAAGCCACCCATCTCAAGGAGGTGCTTGGCTAGCCTCAGCCTGGTGCCTACAGTGACTCAGAGCTCAATGTTGTCTAGGCAGCCCCTCTCAAAGGCAAGGCTCTCTAAGTAAAAGCAGCCGCTTCCCTTGTTTATTTGTATCCTTCAGTTTAGGAACTACTGATTGAAAGAATCAGTGCAGTCTCCTCATTTACCTCTGCAGAGGTGACTAACGGTGAAGGTTCTTAGGCTCTCTGGAGCCTGAAATACTGCACACGCCACTTAAATGTTGTGTGCAGTTATCAGGCCTGCTACGGCCTAGCAGACTTTCATCGAGTGGCCCTCTCCTCTGCTGCTTCCTTGCACGGAATACCCTCCCGAGGTTCTCCGGCCTCACCTCTGAGCATAGCTTAATAATGTTGGAAAGTCTGTCATAGGACCAGATATCCTGGCTTTGCCAAACCCTAAAGCCATAAAAGAAACAAATACGATCAATCTGAAGTGGACCCAGGTGTCACTGCAAAAGGAGCAGGGGGATATAATAGGAGTTATTTTTATATATGGCGATACACATAGATTATACTGACTCATTTTGTTTGCAATAAAACTGAAATACTACTAATAATTATTTTTATCACCAACTCTGATCTTTTCTGGCTCATGGCTTAGTGAATATATATATATATTTTTTTCAAAAAATCAATATTTAATAAAGTTATCAGTGTCTGTGTCCTAAATTGAAGCTTCCTTATCCCTGGCACATGCTCCTCCCAGACAGACACATGCCCACCTCCTTCAGTGAGACGTTGAAGAGACTGCAGGTTTCAGTCAGCAGCACTTCACTTTAAAAGGAATTTCCTTACAGCAGTTTGGTTCCTCCAATTTCTAAACATTTCACTCTTCTAAAATATCAGCCAATAGCACCCTGTACATTAAGATAGATGTTTCACTAACATTTTGCGTTGTGCCCTACCATCGCCAGCACACTGTACCCAGCAAGTCTCTCTTCACGATTCCTCAAAACTACCCATCCTTCAAGCTACTTATAAAGGGAAGATCAGAAATGTGACTCAATGCAGCGTGACTGCTACTCCTCACACCATCAGTTACTATTTTCCACTTACCCCAGAAGGTCTTACAAAAATCCCACCTCATGCTTTGAATCTTTTTCAAGACTTCTAAAAAGCACTGTGCAAAGAAACAAGCTAAATAACCATTCCAGACAGCATTTAGTGGTCTCCGTGAAGCGGTCCACACTACAACACTTTCCTTTGCCAACGCAATGCATATGGATATGCAAAAGCCATGTACACAACTGAACCAACTGCAGAGCAGTCCAGTCCCTTACAAGGACTAGGATCTCCAAATTATTTACCATTCCAAAATCGCCACATATTTTCAAGTTGTATCATTGGTGTTCATCACACAAAGGACATTCCAGGTCAAGCAACAGTGCTGAAAATAATGACAGTAGTCAATGTGTTAGGCAGCCTGTCACATTAGGAGTTATTAGATAAGCATGCCAAAGAAATTGTCTTCTTTATCACAAGAATATTCCTAAAAGGAAATATATTATTATCCTCATTTTGAAGTACAAAAAGAAATGCTATGGGGAATGATTTGCCAAAATCATTTCTAGTTAAGATGTGATGGAATTTGGAAGAGTTTTCTCATTGGAAAGCCCCACACTTTTTTATACCCTGTTTATCCACACACCACTAATGTCACAGTGAAACTGCAACTAGGCATAGAAAGCTAAAACCCTTTGAAGGGCAACTCATTTGTCTCAAAATTTACTGCACACATAAACTAAGCTACTCTTAATGCACAACTGTATCTGAACCCTGGTCTGATTTGATTACACTTTCTAAGCTTTCAGTATAACCTTACTAGCCCAGTATAAAAGTAGGGCGTGTGATTCAATGTATGGTAATATGAAAAGGAATCTCTTTCTCTTCCCCAGTATTTCAACATAGCATCTGGTACAGTTAACAACCTGTAGTGTACTTCCTCATGTACTATATGTACAAAGTGTAAATTATTTAATTTCTGCGAGCTTAATTTTCATCTATAAAATGCACATTCCAATGGTACTCATTTAGACATCAGGAGTTACAAACTAGATTATATCTACAGCACACTTAGAGCGACAGGCAGGTAGAAATTGCTCAATAAATAAATTAAATGTTTATAATAACCCTATATCATCATCACGAAAGTCTGAGGAACTTTCCACTTAGTACAATTTATTCAGGGATATTTAATTTCCATGAAATTAGAATAGTTACCACAAGATCAAGAAATCATACCACATTCCAAGTACAGGAATTTTCTCTTTCATGTCATAGGTTATTATTAATCAACATTTTTGAAGGAAAAATAGGCATTAATTCCAATTTCAAGTATTAAATTGTTTAGTTACTACCTAACAAGTTACGGTCTAACACAGACATTTTATTCCATACTTTAGAGCACATGTTTCTTGTATATTTCCTTTAATTTAATTTGAGAAGTCAGCAGAAATGTGGTGCTTTGTTTGGTTTTGCTATTTAGAATCCCCTTGTAGTATCTTTCAGAAAGGACTAGCTTCATTTAAAACAGTTTAAAAGTACAATCAAATGCTTGGAGAGCCTAAAATAACTTTTCAAAGTTTAAAAGGTATTTTAAAATGTTTAGGATAAATATAATCTATTTTTGCAGAACAAATCGAATTTAAGAGGATAAATTTTAAGTTGAAATCCTCTTCTGTTAAAATTCTGTATATGCCATGTAGGAGCTACTTAAACTTGAAGAAAACAGAATTGGTTCAAAGTAAGGTGCAAATAAAAGAATGTTCTTTGGGCTTCAAGAAGCTGTGGGTATGATTACTGATGGCAAATCTTCATAGCTCTCGCAAGCACCTGTGCATAGCCTGTTATCTGGCAAGGCACGTTTAATACAAGGTGGGTGATGTGATGCCAACAATGCTTTGTAATATTGGCAGTTGCACTGAAATGTCTGCTGGTCATTTTCCTGGGGGTGGGGGAACATCTTCAGAATACAGTATTTGGATTAAGTTTAGCTTTCTTTCACTTTTGCCATAGAAGGGGGAAATTCATCACCAAGGCCATTTTCTCAAAATTCTAGCCATCCCTATTTTGAGGTTGAGATTCATCTCTCTAGGAAAATGCCATCAATAAATGTTCTTTATAAGTGTGTGTTTTGGTTTTATCATATATTATTTATATGGTTCTGTATTTTATGAATGATGTCACTAAGATATGCACCTTTAACTTTTCAAAGTATTATACTATGTGGCATAAAATATAAAAGAAGTGACATATCTATGCTATCTATATGTTATAAAATATCACTATCAGGCCAGCCAGATAGCTCAGTGGACTAAAGCGCCTGCTTAGGCAGAGAACAGTGGCCAGGGTTCTATCCCCCAGTGTGCTGTGCCAGCCCCACCCCCAGGGCATGCTGAGAAAGTGATTGAAGCAGGGTTTGGTGGCAAGCAGCTGTAATTCCAACGCTTGGGAGGCTGAAAACAGGTGTATCACTATGAGTCCGATCTACATAGTGACACCCTGTATACCCTGTAGGCTCTGTCCTAAATTCATTTAAAAAAATTAAAAATATCACTATAATTTTTACTTTAAACCATTATAAGTATTTTATAGAAAATATTCAGTTCTATTTACTTTTTTAAAATTCTTTATTCTTTTCTGAAGATGTAAATTTCAATCTGGTGTCATAACTTTAAATACAAAAGAGCTTCCTTTATGAACACTGGGGATCTCTTGCATCGTTATAAACCAAGGACACAAATGTCTCTAAGTACTAAAGCCACAATCCATGGCCTAGCAAGATGTGCACTATCCGTGAGGAGATCTAGACATTACTTATAGCAGCAAAGGTCCTTATTTCACTTGTCAGAATAAGTAATGCTGGGCTTTAGAAGAAGGCATTCAATGGAACTGCCACCTCTCATATAGACCCCAGGCAACTGGTTTAATTGAAAGCATAATAGGCTCCTCAGAGAACTCTTATTTAAGTTGCAAAGTAGAAAACGGACACCCACTGTGATGCCACTATTGCCTTGCAATTGTGAGTCTAAATTCATGCCCTGAAGAGACACACATTCTCTGCACCAATGTCAAAGGGGTTCTTCAAACTCCTTTATTGGTTATAAATGGGGACACCTCTATTGTTCAGAATATTGATGACCAGCTCCATGTGTACCTCTCCTTTTCTTGTTCAAGTGCCATTTTATCTACTTTCTGTCATCATCAAGGTTTAAATTGATGTCAAGATACACAAGCATTGATTATGATTTAACTCCTAAAATTTCTACTGCTTCTTTGATACCTAGAAAACTCAGAAGAGCTCCAATATCCTAACTCCAAGTCCCTTTCCAACTCTCCTCCTATAGACAAAGTCCCTTAGGAAAAATAGAACAAAGCAAATGAAAATTCCTTATCATGGAAACCAGACACTGTCCTGATTAGCTCTGGAAGCAAGTGTCAGTCCTGCTATCATGTAGAATTGTGAAATTATTCAAGCAAGCCCATTCACATCATTCTGTGGGAACCACAAGTCTTCTAAACTTCTTGCTATTGTAGTTTGCTTCCCACAAATCCTGTACTTCTGTTTCCAAGTAAAACTTCCTTATGGCCTGACATGGCATGTGGTATCCTCCTCCCCCGGGGGGACAAGTGTGTGCGTGACTAAGAAACTGCTGTCATTCTCCAAAAAAGAACTCCTTTTATGATTTCTTATACTGTAGATCTACATCATTAGTTTTCTTATTTTGGAATCTGTCTTTATTTTTGCCTTCATTCTTGAAGGATATTTTCACTTGATAGAGATTGATAGGTTGACAGATTTTTTTTTTCTCTTTCCTTCAGCAATGCCCTCTGGCTTGCATAGCTTCCAATTAGAAATTTGCCAACAATTGGATTGTTGCTTACCACTACATAAAGTGTTGTTTTTCTTGGCTGCCTTCAAATTTTTCTTTGATTTTCAGTAGTTTGATTCTCATTTTCTTGGGTGTTTTCTTTGTAGTTTTTCTGCATCAGTTTGCTAAGCTTCTTGAATTCCTAAGTATATGGACATTGCTTCTCCCCAAAAGAAAATTAGCTTCCTCTCTCTACTCTTTCTGTCTTTGATAAATCCCCAAACTTGTGTGCTAGATGGGTTATTTTCCCACAGGTTATGGACACTTGGATCACTTTCCCCATTAATCTTTATTTTTAATCCACATTCTTCATATTTTTACTCTGCACACATTCTCAAGTTCACCACTGCTGTCTCCATTCCTTCCAGTTTGTGGTTGAAACTAAAAGGAAAGACAAAATTATCTACAGAACCAAAATGTTCATGAGCTTTAAGTTAAGGACTGAAACATTCTCAATGAACACAGTATCCATAGCTTCCCAGTTATCTAAGTCCTATACATTCCGCGCACAGAAAAAGAGGTGGGGTCCATATTGGAATGGCCTAAGAAATGACTAAAATTAATGAATGGTGAGCATTGACAATTCTTTGAAGGATTAGCCATGAAGAAGAGATAAATATGATGTCTAAAACAAAAATAGAATTTGGGATAATTTATAATAAAACAATCATTATTTTCCTATGTTAAAGACATAGTAGATTCCAACATTTCACTAGTAAGGGAAGGAATAAGATATCATGGAGGAAAATGAAGGTAATGTGAAAGCACAGAGCAAAGAAATTGGGACACAGCCATGTGTGGAGATTGATCTGAGGCAAGAGGAAGGACTGCCTTCGCAGTTATAAGTGTAGAGAAACCAACATCAGGGATAGGATCATTCCATGTTTGTGTGTGTACAGGGCAGGTGGTAAAGGGGGAAGAATTTGTCTCCTGGACAACTTCATTTTATTTGTGAGGTAAAAAGCAAGGGCATTTGTTGAGAGTGGAGTGTGAAGAGGTAAAGCTGGAGGTTTTGAAGGTAGGGGTAATGATATAAACCATTAGGGCAGTGAAAAGACAATGAAACAAATGTAGCAGCAGAGGTGCTGGGAAGTATGAAAGACTGAGCCAGAACTGACCCTGGAAACAATCTTTCTGTGAAGTGACTCTCTGACAGGAATGTTCCCTGACCAGCAAAACCACAAGCAGACCAGGCTGCTGGCAGCACCTTATTTCCACAGGGTTGAATTGGGGTAACCAGACAAATATGCGTGGGCCACACGTTAGTGATCTGATTATCTATGAATGGGCAATAGAAGTAAGCTAGCCATTGCCTCCTTTCATTTGCCCAATGATTTGCAAACTTTTGAATCTATACCATTTACCCATGCTTTAAAATAAGGACCCTTTTCTAATTGATAAGCAGATATCAATGTTTCCTCATCGTATGAATGCAGAGCAGCAAAGAGTGTAATGAAAATACATGTTAAGAAAGCACATTAAATACATGCTGAGTTTCAAAATTTTGGAGCTTAAGAATTATTTCAGTAATTCTTGCATACCACTTTCTATATATGCTAATGGGCAAAAATGTTGGCATTCACTCAGACTGTCAAATAAGAATTATTTTTTTGAAAAGCTCTGACTCAGTTCTTTAAAGTTCAAATAAAATTGTCAATAAATGACTTGTTGACAAGCATCTCTATTCCTATTTCTAACTCAAATACAGATCAACAGGTAGAAGAAAACATACAGGATGGCCAAGCAGTTGTGCCCCAACGGAAGAAGAGCTTCCTGTCTTCACTTTAGTTTACCAAGACCTTACTGTGAAGCAAGGTATTTCATTTTGGACCTTTGTTTGGTGTCATAGAAATTTTGACCTCCCTGGGCAACTGCAGTGAGAGTCATGGGGGGTGAGAAATAGATCTTTATCAAGCAAAAATTGGAAAATTGTGCAAAGTAGGGGGAGAGAAGAGTGACAGCTCCAAGAAAGTTTTTTGAGAATCAATTACAGGGAAACCAACACATGGATTTGAATACTGATTTTCTTGAAGTATGAATTCCAAAATAGTCTAGGACAGTTTTGTATTTCCACGTAAATAGTCATACCAGCTGGAAACTAGGCACTTTATATGTATTACGTTTCCCAGTATGTGGGAAACAACCTGTGTTTCAGCATTCACTTAAACATTTATAGGGGCTTAGAAAGGCCCAAAATGTCAGCAATTGGTCATTTGAAAACACCTCTAAGTCTAATGTCTCAAGCAATCCATTTTTCAAACAAGAAAATTGATCTCAAAGACTTGAAATAATATGACCCTGACATCCAAGACAGTTATTATTTAAGAGACTGTTCAAAATTGTGTGGATCTAAAATCACCCATGAATATACTCTTTAGTTGTTCATCATTCTCTCCTGTTTCAGAACATAATCAGGCTCCTTATCTTATTCTTTTCAGATTTACAGTAATAAACTGGACGTATATTATGCTCTGAAACAGCTAGCAAAGCATTCAATGCATGGATAAATAGGAAGAATGTTAGTACAAGAAAAGTATTCTGTGCATTTGGAGAAACTTTGAGGAATCTGATTTTATCTATTGGGTAGAGCACCCAGCTGTGAATTGAATTTCAGGACCACCACACTGCTAATTAGACATGGGCCAGGAGTTGAATCACTTCCTGACATTGCCAAAGCTCCCATACACAGAGCGAGTCAGTGGAGAACAAAACCTGAGCCAGCCTCTCACGTGGCAGCCATGGATGCAGCGAGGGCCGGCTGATCTAAAATCCTGATTCTCCTCCACTGCAGTAGGCGTGCGGGGTACATGCTGCCACCAACACAGTCTTCCAGTGATCAGGAACAAAAGGAGAGCAGGATGCTGCAAAGGCAGGAAAAGGTGGACGAAATGTTTCTGAAGATGCCTGGAGAGATGAGACAAATATTTTAAAAATTCCTCAGTAAGTTCCTTCAAAACCAGCTTCTGGAAAACATGATATCTACAAAGGCCACAGAAGAGTGACTTTTTCTGAGTACTAAAAGTGACACAGCTGGGCATAGTGGTTCTTCCCAAGTTCCTCCTGCATTAAATGATGCAGTATAAATTCAATGCAGACTGCAAAGTTAGTTCCTCACTGCTCTGTGACATCCTATGTTTGTTTGGTTTAAGAAAGCCTTTGGAATGGTATGGGATTGTAGCAACTGTACCAGGACCGACACGCAAAGATGGAGTCACCAAATAAATCAACCATCAGATTTTATTATGCTTCTCTGGTTTTGCAAAAACCTGGGTTGGATTTAATCCAAAAGAAACTTTTGAGGTAGTTTGGCTGTCCAAGTAATTCTAGTTTGCAGCAGGATACCCAGCAGCCTAATTCCTCCAACCTCACCACTGTGTCTTACTCCAATATCAACTGCTAATTTAATTCTTGTTCTCCAATTCAGTAAGAAGTTGTGCTTCCAATTCACTTTCAGATTGGCAAGCTGCACTTTCTTTTAGTTATTGATATGTACACTGCCTTCTAATTGAATCACTCTATTTTTCTATATTAAAGTCTGGTTACCTGTTTTCTTTCCAATGCCCTGGAGTCTGACCCTAACTTGCCTGAGCCTGCCACCACTTTCCTAGTAATAGCACTAGTTAGACTCATTAAGTTTCAATATTAAACAAATCTTGGGAAACATTTTAGTTTCATTCTTCAAAAAGAATGAAATCTTCATATACCTATAAACACATGGAATTTCCCAGCCCTATTCCTGTTTGTTACATTTTAATGCACATTATTACAT
This sequence comes from Tympanoctomys barrerae, assembly GCA_002564285.1. Lineage (NCBI taxonomy): Eukaryota > Metazoa > Chordata > Mammalia > Rodentia > Octodontidae > Tympanoctomys > Tympanoctomys barrerae. The sequence continues at coordinate 16,502 of NDGN011435304.1, forward strand.
GCAAAAGAAGCTCTCAGAAGAAAAACTAGCTTAGTGAGTGTTAAGAATGACAAAATGCAAGACTAATTGAATGCCATAAGGGACTTGCAGATAATTTTCAGTGATAAATTCTCTGCCTCCTCTCCTTATTATTCTCATTATTTGAGGCAAAGCTGGAGCACATAGAGGGGGTTGGAGAGGAACAATGAGACTAAGATAAAACATTTGGAAAAGGTTATCTGCATAGGAAGCTTTCTTACAGCGCCAATGACTGCACTTGGTCCATGCTGGACCAGCCAAGAGATCCACCTTGATATGCATGTTGCTATTTCTGAGCATTAGAGATGCACTCCCAGAAAGAGGATGAGTCCCATGGCCTGTGTCTTGGTCCTTTTCCTCATTGATGAGACAATATGTGACATGTACAACTTAAAGAAGGAGAGCTTTATTTTGGCTCACAGTTTGTGAAGATTTGGGTCCACAGTCCAGTAGCTCCTAGGCAGGATGGCACAGTGGATGGGTCTGGTGAAGAAGAGCCATCATAGGTGAGCTGGCAGGCAGCAGGGAGCAGTAGGAGGAGCTGGGAAGGTTGATTGCATGCTTCCAGGCCAGGCCCAGTGCTGCCTCTTAACAGCAAGTCAGTTATAAGCCCCCAAATATGTTCATCTTCCAAAAGCCTCCCCTACATGCACTTGGGGCTTTAAGGTGACATTTACTACAAACCAGAAGAGGTTGCCAGGGGGATCCAAGCCCTTCCACCTTTGGGCCTCATATCAACTCTAAGAAATGCCCACCCTAGGAAGCGTTCAGGGCTCATGGTTCTGCTGGGCTTCATGGGGCACTGAGCCCACCTTCTGTCTGTTAGGTAGTTTATATTGCCAGCCCAGACATTGAATGGCCCAAAACTCACAGAAGAAGGCAAGCAAGGAAAGCCAAGTAATTAAAACAGAACATGCTGAAGGGGAATTATTTTATACTAAATTACTATATCCTTGTAAATGAATAGGATTATTTCTGGGAAAGAGAAAAGGGGAGAGAAAGAACGAGAATTATGTTTACCCAAGTGGAAAGTTTTATTTTCAGTCATAAGCTGAGGCTTCATATCCCATTAAGCAGCAAAGGGAAATAACTCTTTTAGCCTGTTCTTTCTGCTGTCAGTTTTGATTTAAATGAAATAGAAAAAAATTAGCCAGAGCCACAGGTCAAAGGATTCTAGTTTTCTAAATCAAAACACTACTATGGATGTTTTGAGGCAGTCAGCTAACCTGGAGAATAAATGCAGGTTACGTATGACGAGTTGACACGGCAGGGGCTTAAGCAGGGTCTCGAGATCTTCTATCATCCCAGCTGCGAAGGCTGTGACCCAGCCTGGGATCATGGCTGCCACTCCTCATTCTTTCCTTCTGAGGAAGGTGAGACAATTTATTTCTCTGTAGGAGACGCTACATCACGCAGACTGTCTCCACACACAGGCTGGCAGGCACAGTCCCGGTAAGGAGAAAGCTCCAGAGTGGGGTGGGATCACGTGTCTTCCTCAATGGCTGAGGTGGATCTACCGCCACCCACATACCTGCTTCCATTATAGAAAATACAGCAGGCAGCACGGGGAAATTTGAAAGCAGCAGCAGCAGCAGCAGCAGCAACAGGAGCAGGCAGGACTCAAAGATTCTTTGATACGAAAGGCTTCAGGCACCATGTCACAATAGGATTTCACTGTGGATGCAGTCACTTCAGAATTTGCCATCTGCTTCCCACCTGGCTTAGAGGGAACACCACCAGGGTCTATGCTGGTAGCATTTCCTTTCCCCCTGAGCCCTCAGAAATGAAAATCGACAGTAAAATATCTCTATAGCGATGGTCTAGAAAATGTGCACTCCCCAAATGGTTATTACACCATTGGCTTTCATTCAACTCCTTAGGGCTTCCCGATCAATATCTTGGTGAAAATGATAATACCCCAAAGATACCTCTGTACGTAATTCTGCCAGCCCCTGATGGTACCATTAGCCCATAATGACATTGTATTTTCGAATAAACTTGGGGCTATTTTCCCTTTGGGTTATCTCCCAACTGAGTGTATTAAATACCTTCTCAGACACAGAATAATTCCTTCTCTTCATCCATCTTGTCTTTTTCTCAGGGGCTATTTCTTCTTAGACTTTGCAGTGTTGTTCACCTTGTTACCTCGTATGTTGCACATTTCCTCTGTGGTTTCAGACATTTTGTGCATCATTACTTCTCTCTCTCTCTCTCTCTCTCTCTCTCTCTCTCTCTCTCTCTCTCTCTCTCATTTCCAGACTTTGCATCACTTCTCACTGTAATTTTTCATGGCATTTACTTATCTACATTTTATGCAAAATTCATCATCGATTTCCATTTCCTGTCTCACCACTCCCTAACTTACACTCATTAAGAAACTGGATGGTAATTCAGAAGAAAAATGATGAGCTACCATCTTAAAGCTAGTAGAAAGTTTTTGGGCAGTGATGAAGACAAACAGCCCTTTGCAGGTGCAGTAAAGAAATAAAAAGAGATTTCTGTAAAAAGAAGAGTGAGAGAATTTGTCTTACTCCAATATGATTAGCACTTAAATCCTGGGAATCAATCACAAAGTCAGTAGTACCAACCAATTGTTAAATTCTTTTTAAAGGAAGGTCTTTAAGGTTAGCAGAAATTAGATAAAAATAAGTTATAACTCAAAGAGGTGAAAATCAAGAGTTCCTCAGCACAGAAGCCAGAGTTGTATTTTAACTGAATTGAGGCCATATGGAGAGCTGATGAGGTGCAGAGATGTGAGGAGGATTTTTTTTTTTCCAGACTGTGGGCATTTGAGTTGAAGAGCTGAATTTTGTAGGGGCCAAAGACCCAGGGAAAAGGGATTTTGAGGCTGCACAGAAATGATTCTCAGGTCGAAGTAAATGACGTATACAATTGTAAATGAGAGTCTGCAAAGTGGAAGACCTAGGTAAAGAGGTGACACGTGGACACAGGAAGTGGTTTCTGCAAAATGTGGCAGTGTATGCAAACTGAAAAAGAGGTAAGGAAAGCTCACTGAGGCAAAGAAAATGCCCACGGGAAGAAAGAAAGGTCGATCTACAGGCGGAAGGCATCCTCAGGAGGGGAAGGCAATCAGCGTTCCTGCTCACGTGTCCCTGAATCACATGTATTTGAGTCAGAGCATTTCCTTAAAGTATAGATGCTCAGGCTTCAAATCCTTACCACTGGAAAAGAATCTCGGTTGGGACTGGAGTTTTAGAAGTTCACTGGGTGACTTGTATGTTTACCAAAGAATGAATATGTTGTCAATCTCAGCTGAGAGGCAGACAAAGGTACACCCAGTCCATGTGCAAATGCTCCTGCTGTCCCCAAGCCAGCTGCTGCTTTGGAAGGAGGCTATAACATACTTTAAATGTGGCAGCAAAACTTAAATACTCAAAACAATTCCTTGAATGAATATGGTAATAAAAAAGACTACAAAATCTTCATTAAAGAGGATGATTGTATAAGGAGAGTTTCTGGGTAATTTTACTTTTCATTTAGTTAATGGCTAAACAGAAAGTATTTTTGATACCAAGGCTTTTTTCACTCAGGAAAAATTGATCTTCCAGACCCTTCTAGTTCTTTGGATGTTCTACAAATTAAACTGGCCTAAGACGGATTCACAGGAGAACAACAATTTTAATTATACACCCAGGAACACACAGACATCCAATAAAAATGAGATTCGGACAGTGAGCAGAGGGTTGAAACTTACATTTCATTCTAAGCTATAGAAAGAAATGAGGTTCAAGGCTTCTGCAAGGTATTAGACTCACATTTTAGGCATCGAAAGGGCTGAACTATACGGTGAACACAGGCTACCTTGTTACACCCATTGTGTATAAGAGGACAGGCATTGCGCTGTGGGCAGCTCTCTTCCTGACACGGATACCTTTACCAGTGAAAATTTTATTTTCAAGGTAAGCTCCTTCTGCCAAAGGAATTGTGCCTTTTCTTTCAGGCAATTGGGGGGAGCCAAAGGGTTTTCCACTGTTATCTAGTTCTCAATTTCTTTTAGATCAATAATGTAGTGGCAAATTTTCTGCTCTCCTGTGATCATAGTTTGGAGTAGTGTCCGGAGTCCCAAAAGCTCAGGTGGAGTCTATTCCCCTAGCAGCATAGTGACCCTGGTATTTTTGAGTCAGTGAGATTTTTACAAAATTTCATACTAGTAACCAGTAAATCTGAAGATATTTTTATCTTTCTGTGGCTTTGACTAAATTTAAGAGAAAGCTGAAATTCTATTTTAAGATTAATTTTTGTATTTATTTGCTCTTGAATCTTAGCTTTCAGTTTTATCTTGCAAAAATAAACAAAAGGTGACATGTAAAACTCTGAAGATATTATTATAAATGAACTTCTTAGCAATCTGCACACAGTGGATGTTATTTTGTATATTTCCAGGAAGCACTCTTCTTAAGATTTCTCTGAAAGTAAGTCTATTACTGAGCTGATGTGCTGCTCATAAAGGCCATTCTAAGTCAAAGGGTAATGGTTGAGAATTCTTTTCACTGATTCATTGTAAAATGGAAAATGTAAAAATACTTCCTTTTCATGAAGACAAATTGCATTTTTAAATTCTCCTAATGAAGCAGCATTCATCAATGCTTGCTCATTTGTCTTTGCAGGGGGAGTTCTGGGGCACAGATAAGAAGATTAATGTTTCTGAACTTTTCAACACATTGAGTTCAGTCCTTGTCTTTCCCTGGTGAGCAGAATTAAGTCAATATCATTACTAACATTCTCAGCAACACTTTTAAATTTACATTATGTTTCTATCTATTTTTTTTCAGATTTAGACAGTTCATTCTGATACCACAGCTTCTGTTTGTAATTTAGAAAGAATCTGGTTTTCTTTTGAGTGTGTGAAAGGAAAAATTATGGCCCAAAGGGAAGGGAATATATAAGGTTAATAGTGTTCCAGAGCTTTAAAGAGTACTGAGAAGCTATATCCTCTGTTTCTTTAAAAACCAACCACTTACTAAGCATTTATTCTAAGCTAGACATTGAAGGGAGCATTGGAAAAACAAGGATAAATAGCAGGCTCATTCTTCCTCCAAAAGTCAAAATTGTTGACTGAAGCAGACTAGAAAGCAACTACAAATGTATATGCAAAGGGTAAAGCAAATAGAGAAGGGGACTTGGTATAAGGCAAAGCAATTGAATGAAGTAGAAAAATATTGTCAAAAGATTCGTTTCATTGGGAAATGTCACATAAGGCTTTGGTTGATACTGTGTTGAGCAGCATTTCTATAAAATTCATGTGCACCAGGAAACTGCTGCTTTAGATTAATGACTGTAAATGAGAATGTTCTGGTTTGATGTGGACTCTAAGGCAATGACTGTGTTCATACAAAAGTAGGGTAACTTGAACACAGAGGTAAACCAAAAGAACATATTTGGTGGAGTTAAACACTGCACTGGTGATTCTATAAGCCAAGTCTTGCTTCTAGACTCTCCCCACAGCTTGACTATAGATATTTCTGCTTATAATCTCTTTTTTAGTCTCCCAGTTTGTGAAATTTTGCAATAGAAGCCCTCGAACAGTAATAAGGTAAAATATCACACATATGATATCATATTTGGGGTGGGAAGTTTTCTAAGAAGCCTGAAATACAGAGAACACAGCACAGAGCATTTATTAGAATCAAAAAGGTAAACTTGGTCCAGAAGACGAAGATTTACATGGGCTATGAATAGGTTCCATTTTATTCATTAATACCCATGAAAAATAATTAAATATTTTAACCCTTCTTGGACATGTGCCAGATGCCATGGCTCAAAGATAGTTAAGAAGTTGAAAATGAAAGCCTTAGAAATAGTTTACCAAGTTACAGAAAGAAAACAAAATTGTCCTTGTCTTTGTTTTGTTGTAGATAAACTATGTGATATGCCCCAACTATAAAACAAGTGTAAAGCAATATGGTAAGATATACACAGGAAGATTTGCTCAGAGGACATGTATATGCTCGAAGTGAAAAACCAAAGTATTTAGTCAGTAAGTACCACTTCCAGTATTGATGACTTTGTGGGTTTGTTTGACACTATGCTTTCTACACAAAGTAAAGATAAAGAAGAAAGAAGTGATCAGGTCATTGAAGAGCAACTGAAAGCAGATGGGGAATGTAGGGGATGCGATTTTGAAAGCAAAAATTCAAATGATGTGAGATCCACAGAAGCCAGGGCTTTCCCCTGATAGCATTGTCCTTCCTGTTCATACTTAGGGTGGCTAGAGCTCCTGCAAGATCGGTGGTCGTATTTGGTCAGAAGTAAAGGCATTGTTCAGAGCTGCCAGTGAAGTGAAGTGAAGGGGGGACCCTATGAAGGAAACAGCCACGAGAGGAGAATACCTGCACGCAAATGCCATCCAACCTTGACTTATTCTTGATCTAGATACACACATGGTAAAAGCACAAGTCAAGAGTCAAATTTGGAAATTAAAAGAGATGTAAACCTGAAAATACAAAGCAGAGATTTTCAAAAGCTATCCACAGTGATAAAAGGAAAACTTCATAGACTGTTTTCCCAGTTTAGAGGTGATTAGTAAACAGCTCAGACTTGCCCCAAAAATCTTATAAGGGCAAAACCACAGAGTGAGAACATGTTCTGTATACATATATTCAAGATGATATGAAAAATTTAACCTCCTTCTAATGTAAAACTCAAAATATATGAATTCTAATAGAAAATATAGAGAATATACCTTTCAGATGGAGTATCCAGCACACAACAAAAATTGTTATACATAGGACCAGCCAAATACCTTAGCAGATTAAAGCTCCTGCAAGCAGGTGCAGGGGCCAGGGTTTTGATTCCTGGGCCTGCTGTGCCAGCCCCGCCCCCAGGGTGCACTGAGCTGGCAATTGAGACTGAGCACAGTGGCAGGTGCCTGTAATCTCAGCTCTTGGGAGGCTGTAAACAGGCAGATCACTATGAGTCCAATCTAGTAGTGAGAACACTCTGTAGACCCTTCCCTAAAAATACAAACAAAACAAAAATTGTTATACGTTCCCTGAACAAAGAGAAGGTAACATATCCAAGAGAAAAACTTATCCATTAGGAAGAAATTTAAGTATGAGATGCTGGAATAACAAAGAACATATAATAATGTTTTAAAATATATTTTCAGGGAAAAAGGATGTAAAATGTGAAAAACTAGATAAATTTTAAAAAGTAATAAAATGCCTAAGGACAAACCAAAGGGAACTTCCTCTGGCTTTTAGGTCTTCTAACTATATTCCTGGCTTTCCTAGCTATGCAAGTTATGGGTTGGATTGTAGACTGGGAGCTTGGGATCACTAGCCTTTCTTAATGGTGTGACTGTGTATGTGTGTGTGTGTGTGTGTGTGTGTGTATGTGTGTGTGTTGTTGTTGTTTTGGTGAAAAATTATAACACAATACTGAAGATCGATATAATGATGGATATTGGAAATACATATAAAAATATGGTGAACAGGTTATATCTTTAAAATGTTACTTTTCCTCGTCATTTCAAATTTAGCAAAGGTCCAAAAGTGGCACAGTGCCAGATGTGGTGAATAAAATAGATTTGGACCCACATGATGCTTTGATTTGATGGAAATGTCCATAAGAATTTTGAATTAGTTCAGGACATTGAAGCAACCACAGAAAGACACTCGTGAGAGGGGAAGACTGCATGAAATAGAACTCTGAGAACTGCAGAAAGTGGCAAGAACAATGGAATAAATTTGTTCAAAGGAGACTATTTTGAGGGAGATTAATTGCACTGCATATTTTATTATAATATGTTTTTGTTTTGATTTAAGTATTCACTACATCTTTTGATTGTACTTCATAAGACAAAAAATAAAGGGGAAAGCAAATACTATTTATATCAGTTAGAGTCCACAAGAGAAACAGATTTGATATAGTTACTATTAAATTATGTAGAAGGGCTATATAAAGGATTTACAAGGTAGGCTTACAGCGGCTGCCCACAAAGTCAGGCATGGAAGAGCTCAAAAGAGCTCTGGAGAACCAGAGGATCTAGTCAAAGACTAAAGATCTGGCACTCACTGCAGAGTCCTGTTAGAGTCCATATCAAGAAGCCAGAGAGTCTGAATTGCAAGGATAAAGCATCCACGCAGGAGCCTGGAGGCTGATGTCCAAAAGGGAGAGCAAAAATGAGGTTCTCTGAAGAAGCAAGACTTTTCCTTCTTTCCCTGTTTGTTCCCTCCAGGCTTCAAGCCTATTTGTTTGTGCCACCCACGCCCATGGCGGGGCTTGTGGTTCGAGCAAATCTATTAATCCAAATATACAGAAAATTGTGCTAAACCAATGTGTTAAGCATTTTTTTTCATTGCTGAAGACACCACAGTTAACTATCACACATGCTCATGGGAGAGGCAGACATGGTTACAATTTCAAGTGTAGATCAAATGTAGACAAGTACACAAAAAGTTCAGTGTGGATGAATATTAGCTTAATAGTAAAAACGATCTTTTTTTTTTGTACAGGGTCTCACTACAGCTCAAACTTGTAGTGATCCTCCTGTTTTCTGTCTCCCTAGTGCTGGGATTAGAGGCGTGCACTACCACGCCCAGACTCCATCACTGGCTCAGGGCGCCTGGGAACAGGGCCCGTGTCCCATGTGGTGCCAGGGATTGCTCCCTGAGCCTGAGCAAGCACTTAGTCTGCTAAGCTATCTCACTGGCCTAAAACTATCATCTTGAATTAAACAAAACCAAAATAAGTCTTGTTACCTTAACAATCTTGAAATCATGAAGGGTATGTAGTCTTAGACAACAGAAATAAATTAAAATTAATAATAACTGCTATTGATTTATAGGTCAATAAATGATAAAGTAATATTAGAAGTATTTCTTGTGTGTATGCTACTAGAGAAGCAACTCAGGGGTTCATGTGTGCTAGAAAAGCACCCTACCACTGAGTTCTATCCTTAGCCTTTTTATTCTTTCTTATTTCTTATTTTCAGACAGGGTCTCATCAAGTCACTCAGTTTTCTCATCCAGGCTTTAAATTAGAAGTCATCTTGCCTCAACCTCCGAAGTAGCTAGGATTCCAGGCATCTGAAAAGAAACTTTGGCTCACAAAGAGTTTTATAATGATAAAACCAACAACATAAAATGAAAAGGAAATTCTTCAAAACCATGATCTATCAAATTGAGCTCTGTGAAAAATAGAAACTATCAATAATGTACTAGAATTCTTTGAAAGAAATGGAAGTATACTTAAAATTTATTTCACAAAGAATACTATAGACCAAGATGGGTTACAGGGAAGACCTGCCAAACACTTAAATTATAATTGATACCAAGCACACACATACTGATAAAATATGAATAAAAAGAATTATTCCCAACTCACTGTATGAGGCTTATCTACCCTGCCTGGGACAAAAATGAAGGCATGATGAAAATACAGAACATTACAAAGCAAACAAGTTTAAAAAGATAGAAATCAAGGCAATGTAAATGCTGATTGGATGCTTTATAATGTTAGAGACTTTTATTATACATTTTGGTATAATAATAGTAGTTTCCTGACAATGTTATTAAAAGTTCTACTGGAAATGAGTCACTTTTATATTTATTTATGTATTAATTTTGTGCATTTAGTACAGGGACTGCAGGGTCTCAATATACAGATTGGACTTTCAGTGATACTCCTGTTTTCAGCCTCCCAGGAGCTGGGATTACAGGCATGCAACATCAAGCCCAGTCTCAGCCACTGTCTCAGCATGCCCCGGGGGAGAGGCCAGCACAGCACACTAGGGATTGAACCCTGGTCCCTGTACCTGTCTAAGCAGACGCTTTAATCTGCTGAGCTATCTGGCTGGGCCTTGAGCTACTTTTAAGATACACACTGAAATATTTCTGGGTGCAGTTGTGCTAAATTGAAGTAAATAAACTTGATCTCGTATTGGTCAAAAATTATCAAATATCAGCAATTTCACAGCTCAGTCTGGTATTATGATCATATGGGAGATGGAATGAGGGTGTGAGTTTAGGCAAAACAAAAGTGCTAGGGCTGGAGATATGTAGCTCAATGACACAGCACCTGCCCAGCAAGCCTGAGGTCCTGAGTTCAATTACTGGAAAAAAAAAAAAAAAGCTGAAATCGCAATTGTTGTATTTGGATACAGAACTTCCCTTGTGACCCTGCTACAGGACCATGATCCAATCCCAGTGAAAAGATGCATCACCCAGAGACAGTCACAGCTTGTGTCCACAGGACACTGTTACACTGGACTGCTCGGGTATGCGAATCCCAGATGCCCTAGTCACAGCGTTTTGAGATCTCCCTACCTTTTCATGACAAGAGCCATTTCAGTTTGCCCATTCTCTCCCGTGCATTCTCCTCTGAAATTCTTAAGTGAAATCTCTTTATAAATCACTGCACATTAGTAAATTGTTCTGAATTGTACTTGAATTAGTCAATTTCTGAAGAATGAAACACACATTATCTTTCTTGTAAATTTCAACAGGCATCACAAAGTATAATCTAGTCATTAATTCACAGACTTGAATCTTTCACAGGAGGGCCTTAAGAATCACTTTATTTCAGTGTGATACTCAAGCTGGTGTTTGGGTAGCAAATATTTTGTGGAAAACTCAATGTTTCATTCTTCTCATCCCGGGACAGAGATGCATATAATCCCAACGTTCTGCTAAAAAAATTTACACAGAAAGACACACACACACACACACACACACACACAATTTGATTTAGCTTCCTGCATCATTTCTCATGCTGATGAAGAGATGTGCTACTTTATATGTATTTCAGGAACAGTGTATCATACACTCCAACGTAGACAACCTTGTTGGTTTCTCCATCAGTCTGTGTCCAACTGGGAACAAGAAAGCATAATTATTTAAAGAGAGGAAACTTAATATACATACTTGTTAAGCTACAGTAGAAGAATAACTCCAATAGGTACTCTCAGGCTAATAGTGAGTGTGGAAAGAAAGACAATATTGGAAGAGGGACTTCTCTCCAGTGCATCTGTCTGGATCAAATCAAAGAACCTGTGGCTGCAGATAACTGAGAGATGGGGAAGTTGGCTGGTTTTCCCAGGTAAAAACTTGCCTCACCTACAAAGCAAGAAACCACAAGTCTCTAAGGGACAAATGAATCAGTGCTAGAGAGCAGCTGAGCAGAGATCAGGGTGCCTCACTTCAGGAGCAAAGCCTGGAGCATTTGGTATTCACAACAGAATTGAAAGAAAGCAGTCCCTAGGTCTGAGCCTGGGCTCTCATTTTCTCAAGTACTGTGCTCTGCGTATATGGCTGGAACAGAGAACTACAGGATATTCCCATCTATGTACAGTGAGGCAATAGGAGCAAGGAAAGGTGAGCACTGGAATCAGAAAGAAAAAGCTTTCACCTCAATGCCCTCTACTGACAGAACTTCTTCACAGTGTGCTGATTGTTAAGAAGTATTTAGCATCCAGTCCATTGTTGCCTAACGGATACCGAAGAGTGAATTTGGAGCTAAGAGACCAGATGTTGAATTCCCCATCATGGGCTCTGGGTCTCATATGTAGACATAGTCTCCTCAAGGTAAGGTAAGATCTATTATGATTTCCGTGGCATTCTGGCTTCCATGGAAACAACATTCCATTCCAGTATCACTAGATCATTCACACAGTGGTGAAGATTCTCAGAGCACTCTGCAACAGAACTTTTTTAGTCTGAACTCTGACAGGTCCACTTCCCACTGTGTGGCTTTAGGTTAGTTCTTTATTCTCTCTGTTCTGTCATTTGTAGTTGAGGATCACAAGCCATTTTCTTCCAAGGATGATATGAGTTAATATATGCTGGAACTTAAAATGATGCCCAACCCATAATCAGCATTTTATATGTATTAACTTTAAAGAGTTCTATGAAGGGAGAACCTATAAGATATTGCCTTCTCTTCTCTAGAAGAAGGTTCCAGTCTGGGAAACAGCACTCTAAACGCATGTACTCATGGGCAGATTTATGATGGTTAACTTTGCAATGCACAACTCTATTAGCATTCCTCTCTGTGTGCATGGTACAGATACTAAAAGGTCAGTATATCTATTCAAAATTCTCATACCATCTTTACTCCCAATGATTCTTCCATATATGTGCTTTTGTTTCCTTTCCCATCTCCACTGAGGTAAATTTTTCCAACTTTTATTCCTTAACTTATAAATTGATATGTTGAAATACACTCTATAAACAGAAAGATACTTGTTTAGGGGTCAAAACATAACACCCAGTTTTGAAGTTCTAAATTTAAATGCCCCCATTTTCTGAGAATGTTCCTACATCGTTTATTTAAAACATGATTTATGCAATGAAATTGCCAGGAACATATGCCAGTTAGTCTTAAAATGCTAAAATGAGAATCACTAGGTTTCTCACTCTGACCCCTGGGTATAGTATTCGTCTTCCAGTTTCAAAATAGTCACTTCTCTAGTAGATGGGTGGTGGGTGTTTGGTGAAAATTAACACTGCAACACTTTTGCTCTCCAATTTCTTCTTCATTTCCATTCATTATCCTGAGTGTGCTATGCAAACTTTCACTTCATTATTTTTCAAAATGATTAACCTTGAAGAGATCAATTATTTTATTCTGTCCAAGCACAGAGGTCCAAGTTTGACCATAAGCCAGACCATAGACCTTGCCATCCCTGGGCCACATACAGAGCTGCAGGGAGCTTGGGGCTGCAGTGGCAGCCCCACTGTGTGCCGTTGTCATGGGAGTGACACAGAGCTTCATGGTTACTTTTCATATGCCTATCTTTCACACTCTATTGAACGTTCTGCTGCACAATGAGAATGTGTCTTACTTATGAATTAACACAAGTAAATAGAACACTTTTAGCATAGAATATGTAACTAATAAGTGTGGTATAGAAATGAATGATTGCAGTTTGCAAAGTTGAGGATTCACTTGCTCATTTCCTTAAATCCTTTTCAGAAAACACATTCTATCTAGATACACAGCAGAGACAGAAGATCGTTTTCAGTCTGCAGCATACAATAAAACATTTCCACTAAAACTGAATGGCTCACAAGATTTATATTTGTGTCAATTGTTTCAGTTCAGGAAAACTCAAACCTCCACTGAGTGACTAAATAATCATTTATCCTTTCTGGGGGTATGCAATGACAAAGATGTCCAATGTCAGAAGGAGAGTCTCTACAACACTCAATAGCTTCCTTCATCCAGCAAATCTCCCTGCATGAAAGGCAAGTGTACCTCAGTGCAGCATTGTGCAATGAGAGGACCACAGGGGTCTCAGGAGATTTCAGATATGTGTGGAAGATGCTAATCCTACTTGCATTAAAGCATTCCTCACCATGAAAGAAAACAAAGCAATGTCGAAAGATGAATACAAAATGCAAATACTCAGATGCAGCAAATCAATCCTGACCTGTGGCACAAGAGTCCCAAATACAAGGTAGCAGTAGAACTGCTGACCAATTTTGGAAGTAGAATCAGAGGCAAGGAAAAGAATGATTCATGGTACCTGGAGAGAGAGAAAACACATTAAATGGATAAATCAAAGCAAAATGTTAGAGAATTTCTTGGAGCATCAAATAAAGAAGATGACAAATCTGATTTCCCTGTGGCAGGAAATAGATGAACGCTTCCACAGCTCTGCAGAACAACACTAGACACTATTACCAAAAAAAAAAAGACAGGATAAACCATTGAGTGAGGAGCTTAGAGTGAAATGCAACCTTCATACTGTAGAATTTTGGGGAAGGATAACACGTTGTTTATTTATTTATTTAATGTATTTGGTACAGGGTCACACTATGCAGCTGAGATTCATAGTGATTCCCCTAACTCAGTGGCCAGCTTGGGCAGGGCCGGGGCGGCATGTGGTGCTGGGATAGAACCCTGGTCCTGTGTTTGCTTAAACAGGCGCTTAGTCCGCTGAGCTATCTTGCCTGTCTGCATCGTTCATTTATGCATTCACTCATTTATTCAACAACATTTGTCAGATGCCACATATTACTCACAAAACCATGATAAATCAGATAGCATTTCACCATGAAAGAGTACAGCAATTAATCCCGAGAAAAACGAATGCAGTGTGGCTGAAAAGTGCAGACAAAGTTTTCAATTAAAAGAATGTGCATTCTTGGCACTTTCTGGGTTATTTATTTATTTATTTATTTTGCAATACCAGGAATTGAACTCAGGACCTTGCACTTGCCAGGTAAGAGCTTATTCTACTGAGCCATCTCCCAAGCCCAAAATTTTTCTGTGCAGTTGCTTTGTTTGTTTTTGGTCTTTTTTTATTTTACTGTACTTTTGGTTGAATAGTTTTTAGGGAAGGGTTATTTTTTGCTTTTGGTGCTGAGGACAGAATCCAGAGCTTCCAGCTTGCTAGGCGAGCATTCTACTACTGAAGCAAATCCCCTACAAAATAGCAACAAAGACAAACACAAAACAACTCAAAACCAAAACTATACAGAATTTCAAAACAAGATTATAGGAAATTAACAAGGGTTGTTATGTTTGCATATAGTTATCTTCAATGTAATCGCTCAGATTCCCAGATATAAGAATACAAGATTGATCAAACAATTAAACATTAGCTTTTTCTTTCAATAAATCAATGGAAATTAGTAGTACAGTTATCTTAGTACAATAATAAAAATATATATTTTCCCTCCTTTTTTTCTCCTTTTCCTCATCACAGTTGTTCTTTCCTTTCAAAAGCAGATGAACATAACAGTGAAATTGACCTTCAAAACAGGACGTTAGGACAGTTGTGTTAGTTGATACACTGCATATTGATGTCTCCCTGGTAGTTATTGAGTAGAAGATAGATGCATGCTATCTTGTCCATGCAGTGTTAGCGCAAGATGTTTCTTAATGAACTAAGAGCTGTATAACACTCTTACCTATCTTGTGTATGCACATATCTTTTTCTTTTTTCTTTTCTTCACTTCCCTTCCCCCATTACAGTTTTTTTTTTCTTTTGAACAGCTTCTTCCCAGTGCACAATATCTATTGTACATTTTGGATTCTATGTACTTGTTCAATGTTTTCACACTAGTGGGGCAATGTGATGTTCACACATATGGGTCTGATTCATACTCAGAAGTAAAATAAATCTCAGCACTTTCTCAAGCAGTTCTGAAAGTGCTCTGCCATGATATCTTTTGTTGTACTGTTCTGGCTGCCTCATATGTTTGCCTTTTATAGTCATTTTGACTTTAGGGAAGACCAGAAGAGGAACAATGCCAGATCTTGTGACTAGCATGGATGAAGAAGCACTCAAGACATATGAGAACTTGTACTGTAACGTCATGTAACTCGGCAGTGTCCCAAATTTTCT
>NDGN011435309.1:0-10405 GCA_002564285.1 Tympanoctomys barrerae
GAAGTTGTTGATTTGAGCCTTTTACAGCTCAGCATATTAATATGGCTTTACTTTTTAATACCTCATTTTTATACTTTTCTGCTGGATTGTTAAGACCAAGATAAAGCAAGACCTTTAAAAACATGTAAATCCAAAAACTGAAGACATGTCAGGGTTTACTTTTCTTCTCAATGTCCTGTGTCCTTGTAGAGGTAAAGAGCTTGATTACGAACAGACCATGTTGTTGTATTCAGGGCCCTCTGCACTCTCTAGTGATGCTAGGAAAGCTAACCAATGATTACAAATTTGTCTTCCTCAGGTAGCGGTAAGAATTAAATTATTATAAACAATCAAGTTAGGTAGAAATATTATAGACAGTCAAAAGAGTTAGGCCTTTAGGTCAGTCAATATAAAAGGTAAAAATGCATTATAACTGTGGCCAGAGGTGCATCTGATAGAGGTCAGGCCTCAAGACAAAGACAGGACTCGGCCTACATGCTTCCCCCAAGGGATAAGTGGTAACACCTGGTCCAATAAAGGGTAGACTGACATCAGTCTCCTTGGTGGGTAATCAAAGCCCCAGGCCCAAGAATTCCAGACCAAGACCCCATTCTTAAAAAGTTCTTTGTTCTTTTCATATATACTTGCAATGTTACCTGTTTTAACATTAGATCAATATTACTTAACCTCCTATACTTATAGTCTTATTGTTTAATCATAGCTTTAATTCATGTTATACCCACCTGATGATTTTGCTCCATAAAAATACCTCGGTGAAGTGGCAACCATGGAAACCCATTCAGGTCACCTCCTATCTCTTTCAAGAACTATCTCTATCAATAAAATTTTATAGTCTTAACCTCTGTTGTTATTTAAAATTAATTCTTCAACTTTGAGAAATACAAACTCAACATATAAGACATTAAGCAAATTGAGAGTTACATTTTATAATCTAAAGGTCCTCTGTCATCTGGAGGTTCCACAAAGATAATCAGAAAGAGTTTGCTCTTATTTTATAGGTGTTAGATTGCCACTCATTTAAATAACTAAAAGTTATTAAGATTATCTGTCAATTGCTTAAGACAGGGCATAAAAATTCTTGTCTTTGTGTGCATTGTTTTTATGTTAAAAAGATGAAAAATTGAAACTACAAAGATAATGATTTTTCTTTAATGAAACATTTTGTATTCCTACTTTATATGTGCTACATTTCAACTTACAATTTGTTAAACTTACTAGTGTTCCATGTTTGACCTGTTTGACAGTTCTGATTTGTTATCTTTGACAGCAGCATTAAAATAGTGTTCAAACATGCCCTAGTAGACTTTGATACTAACCAAAGGTAAATTTATATTATAAAATAGGTCTTTTTATTAAATTTAGTTTACATTTAAGAAATATACATGTCTATTCACAAGCCTTGAAACTCCATTTGCCAGTTAAAAAGCAATAAGCCAACAATCATTCTTAAGACTTAGAGGACAATCACTTCTACACTCTAGAGGAAATGTCAAGCTTGTTGTGCTCCAGTTTTCTTTCTGCTCTGACTTTCCACTGTTGAGGAGGTAACCTTAGCTCTTGATATTCTCCACTTTTACCTTTCCAACTCAGGGTAATGACTCAGGGGTAAACTGTCTCAATAACTCACAGTGATCATAAAAAGGAAATATTTCCTTTTTCAGATCTTTTCTTGCCATTTTATATTTTCCACTTTTTAGAGGCATGTCTCTGCTAAAAATTAGAGAACAAAGAACGTTAAATGTTTCACTCTTTCCCTCCTATCCAATGACTAAGACCTCTTCAGCCTCATTCACACCAAAGACAAAAAATCACCTTAGATGAAAAATGCACGCCAAGTCCCTGGATTGATAAACATCAAAACTTTGCCCGTTCAGAAAAACACACATGAAAGCCATGTGCCATCTTAGTGTTGTGAGCCATTGTCTTCCTCAAGAGACTAAACCCGAGTTCCCATGGAAAAAACAACTTGTAGGTGAGACCAAAAAGAGCTATTTCCCAAGCACAATATTTAAGAGACCAAAACACATTTAGTCGAAGAGAAAAACCCCAACTTTCTACCTATCTCTCTCTCTACTCCTAGATCTCATTCTCATCATTTTTGTAAGAGATAAAAATACTTTCACTAATAAGCTGTGGTTGATAGACGATAGATGTGTTTTAACCTGTGAACCTAACAAATGTGTTACAGATATATAGATACAGAAGTTTTAGAATAGATTTTAAATAAAACTTATCTATGTCTTGTTGCTAAAAGATTTCCTGGGTGATTAGGTATATAGCACAAATGTCTTGGTGACTTCTTTGCCTTAGGGCCCAGGGAAAGATTTTTCAGAGCCATTATTTGCCTCTATCTATCTCAGAAGATGATTTATTTTATAGGCTAAGAAGAAGTACTCAGCCACTTTCAATTTGCCCTTTGATTTTTTTTCCCTCACTTTCTTTCAAAAACTTCAAAAAAAAAAAAAAACAGTTGATCAGTTTTCTTGATTATTGCTTCAATGTTGCTAACAGTACTTCTTTCTTTAAACATGTCTGTTATAGCGAGGCTCAATATAGCTTGTGTTTCTACATACATACATTAGAGTTAATAATATGAGCTCCTAGGGAAGACAGGAATGTGACGCCACAAGGGTGGCTAGTCTGACCCTACCGGCTTCTGGTCACTCTTCAGACAGCAGCCACCTGCTCTGGAGTGGGGGGACACATTAAAAGGCTATAAAACTCAAGTAGGCATTAAAAGATATGCTTATTTTCCTCTTAAATTTCAGACAGAAAATTCAATGTCAAGTTCTCTTACTCTTTTAAAATATATTCTTAAGTATTAAAAATTATTCAACTCTCACAGATTAAGAAATAGCCATTCAATATTTTTGTTCACCTGTACGTGGTCTGCCTACCCACTAGAGACAAAATAAAATACAGGGAGACACATTGATTATGATACTATTTCAGAACTAAAATTATACTACAACAGAGAAAAAAACAGTCAAAACTACCTTATGTTTAGACTTTCTTTGCATTGAGCAATAATTCTTACTTATGTTCAAAATACAAATATAAGCCACAAAAAATACACCTCTGAACCTTACAGCACAATCAGATGCATCTACTATACCTGACCCTGTGGCTCCCACTTTTACCCTTCGAATCCTAAAGATGAGGTTTCCAAGGCAACCTTAATCAAAAACCTCATCTGCTATCACTAAGCCTGAGATTCCCCCACCTCTTACCCTTTAGACACTAGAGCCAGGCTTCCAAGCCAACCATAATTAAAGCCTCTACAAGGCCACATCATCATAAGCTAATTTTGCTCAAGTCCCACAGGGATAATATCCTTCATGAAAATAAGTGGCAAATTTGACAGCACCCATGTCCATGAGTCCCTTTCTCTCAGTAACCTCAAATGGAACAAATAAGATCTAAAAACTTTCCAATTACACTGATAAGTACATTAAGGTCTTTAAGAGACTTACTTAGACCTATAAACTAAACTAAAAGACATAATGGTACACTTAAATCAAACATTACCTTCTAATAAGAGACAACCAGCATTATAATCTTCTGTCCATTTAGAGATGAATATCCTATTGTTAATTTTAAAAGGCTCAAAGTAAGGGCCAAAAACACCTAGCCAGTTCCTACTAGAGCCCAAAGACTCCCTATACAAGATTGCTACTGGCCTACCAACCCAACAAAAGATTCTTTAAAAAAAAAAAAGATAAAGAGCTAGCCCTTCAATTATTTTTAATTGTCAATTATTTATTAAGTAAAGACAAAAACCCCTCCGCATTCTTGTATCATTTATAAGAGACATTGATAAAACATACATCCCTAGCTCCTGATTCAATAAAAGGATATATTACTCTTAAAAACAAGTTTATTAACCAGTCAGCCTCTGATAATTTTTTAAAAGCTACAAAGGATGAATTTTACTCCAAATAGCTTAATTAATACTTTAATAATAATTGACTCTCCATATTTTATAATCAAGACCAGAAAGAGTCCAAAAAGAAAAAAAAAAAACACAGACCAAGGAAAGTGGCTGCCTCAGTTCTGGCCTTAACAAATTAAATGCTGTGTCTGATTCTTGGGTCTCAACAAGACTCAATGACTAAACTCACCTGCTATACTGTAAAAAATCTAGGCCACCTTAAAAGAGACTATGATAAAAAACTGTCATGACAAGAGGCCCCCTAAGCCATGCACTGATTACAAAAGTCATCCTTAAAAGTCAGACTACTCCCAGAAACAAAAGTTGTAAAGATCAGACTCATTTTCCCAGTTAGCCCAACAAGACTAAAGGGCCCTCTACTGTCTCGCTTTGGCCAAACTGTCATCTTCAAAGGGATCCAAAAAATCATGACTATTTTTAAGAGAACAGCTTGTTTCTAGCCACCAGTGAATGTCTCTTAGCCTTTCTTTTCAATTCTGGCCTTCTACCCCGCTGTCAATAAAAAGATACTAAAAAATTAAATAAACAACTCACCTTTCCTCACAGCCTTTATGCTATAATTGAGATGTTTTCTCTTCATTCCTTCCTTTGTAATTATACCCCAGAGTCCAGTTCTCCTAAGAAGAGATACTTTATCTTAAGTGGTCTACTGCTCACGCATCCATTCTCTTTGAGTACCCACACCTCCTGCTTAGCATCAAATTACACCTCTGCAGTGAACTAATGATCCATCACTTCAAAATCCCCACCAGAAAGCAAACTTTTTTTTTTTTTTGCAGAACTGGGGATTGAACTCAGACTCTTGCACTTGCCAGGGAAGTGCTTATTCTACTGAGCCATCTCCTTGGCCCCCAAACTTGCAACTCAGTGAACCTTCTTAGGGGTTCTGTGGGCCCCAGATATAACAGGGGCAGACTGGGAGCCATGTGGAAGACCCAACCTCAGCTGCTTTTAAATGTCTGAACATGAGTTAGGATGGCTGTAGGGGAGCACTCTTCGGGGTGCGTCTGCATTTGTGTGTTTGGTATTTATGATCTCTTTGAATTGTGAAAGGGAATTTGATGGTCATTATAAGTGGAAGGGTAGGAGCCAGTGGGGAGGGACAGATTGATAGTTTGTGAAAATGAGGACTGTATTTCCCTGCACCTGTCTCCATTCCCTTGTCCTATATATCTGTGTGTGTGTGTGTGTGTGTGTGTGTGTGTGCCTATGGACAACTTCCCCGCTGCTCCAATCCTCAGACTATTCACTTACAAAAGTATGTGGAGTTAAACATATACAGGGCCTCTCCTGGCTCTAAAAATCATTTTGTTCCTCCATTTCAATCTTTCAGTTATCTGAACATCTAAGAGAACTATAAAGGTTACTGGGTGCTAGTAACATTCTTTGACATGCAAGCCACAATTCTTGTCTTTTACTGCTGAACACACACATATCAGGAATGCACAGCAGCCAGTTCAACAGAGTCCCACCAAGTATGCAAATGTGTGTCCATAGTGTGAATAACATATATCTTCCTTCACTGCCTGAATCAATTATCTTCATACTCATTGTCTACCTGTTTTGCCACAGTTATTTCTTGGAATGAGGCTAACAATATTTTACATCCTTGAACACCAGATAGTTGGGTCCAGCTCCAGATGTGCAGTTAACACTTGGACTTGTAGATCACCTAAATTGGTTGTTCTGGCCAATTACAATAAAGAACTTAAATGCACTGAAATTATTCAGGCATGCAAAAAATTAAATAAGCCTACTATAGACATGTAGAAATATATCTTATAAATTGCAGGAAACATGGTGAGAATATTTCCGCTGAGGCTCAGGCCATATTTAGCCAGCCCTTTCTAGTAAGGAGTGACTTGACGCTGAGCCCCACAAAGAGCAATGACACTCAACAGAGAGGCTCACATTCCTAGCGTGAATAACGTAAGCTTTCGCCAAGAAGCCTATGGCAGACTTGTTGGTGTCCAGCAATGGGGGATGGTGAGTGGTGACCTCATTCATTCTCTTACTGAAAAGATATTTTGATTATCCTAATGTGTTCATCCATTTATGTCAGGGCTCTGCAAATCTCACACTTGCTACTGTATATCCTACTTAAGTAGCTTTGATTGGTATAAGATGGACAAGCAGAGAGAAAAGCCCATTTCCCTCCCAGGAGCTACCAAGTAGCCAGGGGATGCTTCTTTTGGGCTGGTCCCAGACTTGATGGCACACAGCAAATCAGCCCAGCCATGAGGGCAGGATCTCTGAAAGAAGTCTCTTAAAAGGCAAACTTATGACCAGGCTTCTCCATCTCAAACACCTTTTGCACCTCCCTTCTTGGGACAGGATGTAGGCTTCCTGACGGTAATGCTATCAGTCAAATTCAAGGATCATTCAGACCCTCCGCTCTCCTTTTGTCCCACTCTCTCTTTGGTGCTCAGCAGGAGAGACCTGGCATCTGAAAGCCTAATGATGAAGAACACCTGAGCAGCCTGCTTTTTGCTCTACCTACCAGTCTTTCAGGTTGAGATCATGGCTAGAAGAGTTGGGGATGTCAGCCAGAAGGAAAAGACAAATGGTGGCTGTGTTTCTGTCTCCTGCAATGACCACACTCTACATTCTGGCCAGAGATGCAGAGCTGGCCAACAAGAGGAATGTCCTGTGTTTCTGCTCCACGGGTGCTGCTTTCTGCCTGACTTTCTGACACCATCCTGCTGCCAAAACCATGCTGTTTGCATTCAATTCATCCAAACACTTGGATTTTAATTAACAGGTTGCCATTCCAAGAACCAGCATCACATACTGTTGAGATCTTTCGTGGTGAAGCAGAAACCAGGGGGTAGAGGAGATAGGAAATAGCCCCTGCTCCCAAGCCCTGCTGGCTGCACTGGGGGGGAGGAAAACACCCCATAAACCATGGGGTAGCCATTTATTAGAAATAATATCACTGAAATAGAAGTTGCCATGGTTTCGCGGCCTCCAGCTGAGCTCAGGCCACTGGGGAGGGGCTAGGAAGTTGGTATTCTCTCATCCCCTGATTAAACTTCAGCTTGGCTCTCATCACGCTGAGGCATCACGGCAAAGCCAAGTCAGTGCTAGTTGGTTAACAAGTGACTCAGGTGAGATCACTTCCAAATCTAGTGGAGGGGCTGTGGCAAAATGTTGGGATCAGAGAAACAAGGCAGTAGCTGAAACAAAAATGACTTAATTGCTTTGCCATATAAGCTCTTATTTAAAAATGAGAGGCACAACAGGAAAAGATTGCATCACCGAAGTTTTAAGGCCTTGGTTACTGAAAGTAAATACAGCAACAAACCTGGAGAGAAATTCTATCCAAGTTGAAATGCATGCCACCTCTGTGTGCTCACAGATGGGTAGAGGCTTGGGCTGCCTGGAAGGGACAGAGTTGGAATTCTTTCTGCCTGATGTCGTGGTCAGGCGATGCACAGCTGGGCATTCCAGCCTCAGGGATGAGGACTTGGAGCAAACCTGTGTGTGGATTTTATTTTTTATTTTAAAGAGAAAAGTAATAACATTTCAAAACAAGAACATAGAAAAGTAGCAATGGTTAATATAATGTGTACTGTTTCCTTAAAATTAGTTGCTCGGGATATAAAACATAGGCGTTTAATTCTCTAAATATTAGTGCAAATATTTCCTTTCAGTGACCTAAAAGAAATTAGTAGTATAGTTATCCTAACTGCATTGCACATATATATGTATATTATTGTTCTTCCTCCCTTCTTTTCTCCTTCCCCCATCCAAGTTTCTCTTTCCTTTGAACAGGTTCCTCCCATTTTATACCTGTTGCACATTTAGGATTTTTTTTACTCTTTCAGCTTCTCACACTAAGGAGACAATATGATGTTTACACATTCGAGTCTGGTTTATTTAACATGAGTATATTCTCAAGTAGCATCCATTTATCTGTAAAAGTCTCTAACTTACTCTTCTTCATGGCTGAGTAGATACTCCATTATATAAGAAGACCACGTCTTTTCTACCCAGTCCTTGGTTGATAGGCATTTGGGTTGCTTCCCAGATCTACCTACTACACATTATGCTGATATAAACATGGATGCGCATATATCACACCGGTGCAACGTTGTTTTATTATTTTGCAAAAATACCCAGAAGGGAAGCAGCTGGGTCAAATAGAACCCTCCAATCCTAGTTTTTTGAGGAATCTCCACACTCATTTCCACAATATGTGTACAGTCTACACTCCTACTAATAGTAGATAAGTGTTCCCTTTCCCCCACATCCCCTCCAGTATTTATTACTGGTTGGTTTCTTGATAATAGCTATTCGTTCTGGGTGAGATGGAACCTCAGTGTTGTTTTAAATTGCACCTCTTGAATGACCAGAGATGTTCAACATTTTTGATATATTTACTGTTTGTATTTCTTCATCTGGAAAGTGTGCATTTATCTCATATGCCCAGTTTTGAATTGGGTCTTTTAAATTTTAAAATTGGGTCTTTAAAATTGGGTCTTCAAATTTGATTAATTTGAATTGTTTATGCATTCTTGATAGTAATCTTTTGTCTGAAGAACAGCTTGCAAACATTTTTTCCCACATGTGGTTTGTCTTTTCATTCAGTATGAGGTTTCTTTCTCTGTGAAAAAGATTTTCAGTAAGAGGAGATCCCCGTTGTTGATTTTTTTGTGATAGTTCCTGTGTGAACAGGATTTCATTTATAAAGTCTTTGTGTGTACCCCAGTATCTTTAAGAGTTTTGCTTTTTCTATCTTCCAGTACATTCAATGTTTCTGTCTTGATATTTATATCTTTAATCCATTTTGAATTTAGTTTGGCGTATGATGAAAGATATAGTTTCAGTTTTTGGCACATGCAAAGCAAGTTTTTCCAACACTATTTATTAAAGAGGCTTTCTTTTTTCCAATGAATGTGTTTGGCACCTTTATCAAAGATAAGGTGGCTAAGTATATCTGGAGTTGCTTCTGCATCTTCTAATGTGTGTCATTGATCTTTGGGTGTTTTTGTTGCAAGTATGGTGCGGTTTTATCACAGTCACTTTATAGTATAATTGCAGATCAGGGATTGTGATGCCCCCTGCCTTGCCTTTGTCGCCAGAATTGCCTTCACTATTCTAGGTTTCTTCTTGTTCCAAGTGGATTTAGGATATTTGTTTAGAATTCTGTGAACTATGCTATTGGAACTTTGGTTATCATTGCCCTAAATATGTATTATAGCTTTTAAAGCATGGTCATTTTCACTATATTGGCTCTTCTTACTCAAGAGCAAGGCATATCTTTCCATTTTCTGAAATCCTCTTCGATTTCCTTTTTCAGAGTAGTGTAGTTTTCAATGTAGAGGTCTTTTACATCCTTTGTTAGGTTGATTCCTAGGTATTTCTTTCTTTCTTTTCTGTTTTTTTCCCCCATACTACTATGAAAAACAATGTTTCTCTGATTTCTCTCTCAGTGAGTTCATTATTTATGAACAGGAATGCTACTGATTTTTGAATATTGACTTTGTATCCAGCTATGCTACTGAATTTGCTTATTAAATCTTTCACTCTTTTAGTGGAGTTTTGGGGTCTTCTATGTAGAGTATTTTGTCATCCACAAATAATGATAATATAAATTCTGCCTTTCTTATCATCATGCCTTTTATTTCTCTCTCTTGTATAGTTGCTCTGGCTAAAGTTTTCAGGACTATGTTGAATAAGAATGGAAGCAGTGGGCATCCTTGTCTTGTTCCTGATTTTAAAGTGAAAGCTTTCAGGGTTTCTTTTTGTTTGGTTAGTTTTTGGTTTTTTATTTGTATTTAGTATGATATTGGCTGTTGGTTTGTCATAGATGGCTTTTATCATATTGAGATAGAGACCATCTATTCCAATTTTCTGTAGGGTTTTTATCATGGATGGAGTACTGGACCTTGACAAAAGCTTTTTCTGCATCTATTGAGATGATCATATTGGTTTTGTCCTTGGCTCTGTTAATATGGTGTATTTACATTTATCAATTTACATATGTTGAATCATTCCTGCATCCCTAGGATGAATCCCATTTCATCATGGTACATAATCATTGGATGATTCGCTTAATTCTGTTTGCCAGTATCTTATTGAGGATTTTTGCATCTATATTCATTAGAGAGATTGGCCTGCAATTCTCTTTCTTAGTTGGATCATTCTCCAATTCGGTGTCAATATAATTCTTGCCTCTAGGAATGAATTTGGGAGTATTGCTTCTCTTTTAATTTCATTAAAGAGTATTAGAAGCAGCAGTTTTAGGTCTTCTCTAAATTTCTTGCAGAATTTAGCAGTGAATTCATCAGGACTTGTGCTTTTCTTTGTTGATAGGTTTTTAATTACATCTTTGATTTCATTGATTGATATTGGCTTGTTTTTTTCATAATTTTATTGATAAAAAACTAGCAATGAGACAGTTTCAAATCAAATCACTAGGACAGTTTCAATAATTAACACACTGCATAC
>NDGN011435317.1:0-14306 GCA_002564285.1 Tympanoctomys barrerae
TTCCCTGGCAAGCGCAAGGGCCTGAGTTCAATCCCTGGTTCCACTAAATAAATAAATAAATAATACATAAATAAATAGTAAATTTCTATTATGTCCAATAACTGCATTGAACTTTCTTATTTCTAGTTTCCCACTTTGTTTCTTGGTTGCTCCATGAGCCCTTGGGTCAGGGTTTAGAATGGCAGGTTTGCAAGCTCTACAGGGTGGAGAATCCTGTGATTGCAGAGTCCATTGTGTCTGTGGGAAGGGGTAGGAAAGGGGAGACGAGTTTAAGAAGGGCTTGGCCCATTGGCTAATCCAAGCCCCATTCACTGTCTCTGCACTCTCCTTTGCTAGTGAATTGTCCCCCAGTGTCTCCTTTAGCTCCATCTTGACCTCTGCCAGCCTTTCCTGAAGCCCTGCTAGTGGAAACAGCCCAGAGCCCGGGTCACTCTCTGCTTGGAACTGTGTCCCAACTCTGGTTTTAGTTTTGAAGGCAAATTCATTACCTACCTTTCCACTGTGTGCCCAGCACCTGGCACCCATACTCTGCTGAGTGGATGGCCTTGCTGGCATCTAAGACCTATTCAGTTTGTCCCTTCCCTACTTTATAGCACTCCTCCCACCCCCGGTGCCTCTGTACAGCTGCCCAGAAGTGCTGTTGCCACTCTCACCCCAGTGCCTTTGCAAATGTGGGCTCCACTCCTTTGGGAGTCTGTGTTCTGCTCTGTGTTTTAGTGGTGTCGCCCTTTCCTCCACTGCAGCTTACCACCCTTACATGACAGCTGTCAACTAGCAGTCTAGCCCTGGGGGTGGTGGAACTGTGTGGTCCACAAAGCTGTGCTCCCGACGGCCTGCACAGTGCCTGGTCACATGCAGACTCCAGCAGTCACACAAAGAACGTTTATTGAATTGAGTTGGCTGTTTTCTGTTTGCCTTTCTGTGTCTGGGATATTGGATGCCAACATCCAGCTAAGTTATGCTTGTGTTAAACATGAATTGAAATGCAATTACAGCTGGCAATGTGGTTTGAGAGCTGAGTAATAGAGTAAATAAGAAGAGTGACTTAGTCACGCGGTCAGTTCATCTCCTTTGCTTTCTTGCCTCCTGTCATTGAGCATGATTCATGAACAGTACGAGTTCAACTTGTCTTCTCTGAAATCCTATCACTTTAACTCTTCCTGCCCTCCTTGTCTCGTTGGGTCTATTCGGGCCAATTTGTTAATTCCAGAAAGCCCATAGCCAGGCCGTGCAGCCTGACTTCGCTGGCTGTTTCCTCTTGCTCTGGGTGTTCCCTGCAGAGAGCTGGACAGGAGTGGGGAGCACACAGCAGGGAAGAGGGGCCCTGTGTGCAAACCTGTGTCCTTTCCCAAGGTCTGTGAGGCCACACAGGGTCTCTGGTTTTCAGCTGACCTCAGAATCACTCCTGCATTACTTTCTTAACCACAGCCTGACATCCAGCTGTGGCAGATGTGGTGCTGTTCGCTCTCTGTGTTCATCTTAGAAATCATGTCCTGCTGTTGTAACTCCCTTGGTTTGGCTTCACAGAGAACAGCTTCCTTCTTGCTGTGGAGAAGGTGCTTGGGGGCTGCAGAATCTTTCAGGTCCATGCAGTGGCCAGGGAGTGAGCATTTCTACAGGGTTCCCCAGACCCCTTGGGCTCCTCTTCATGGCCTGCCCTTCTGCCTGGGCAGGGTGGTCATCAGACTCAAGAGCAGGATGTATTTCAGATGAGCCACACAAATGCAAGCCACTGTTGAGCAATGGGGAGCTAGAGGTGAGAGCCGGGTGTAGCCCTGCCCGCGTGGGAGTGACTGTACCTCCCCACACAGAAGGAGGAAGGTGAGGACAGGGCTGGCAGAGCGGGGCACTCCAGGTGGCTCTCTGCCCTCCCAGGGGTGACACCCTCAGGAGTTCTCCTTTCCTTTTCTCCTTGCCCTGGGTCTCCTGTAAATCAGGGTATTGCCACTTTTCTCATCTATATTCACTCCTCTCCATAGGAACCTTCTTCTGTCTTTCGCCCTGCTGGCCCTCAGCTCCTATCTTTCTACATCCTTCTCCCCCAAACTCTTCCACTCACCATGTTGTGCTCCTCACCATTTCCACCCCTACCTCCATCCTTTCATTTTTGGTTTGTAAGATGGGGTCTCACTATGCAGTTCAGGCTGGCCTGGAACTCACAAGGAGCCTCCTGCCTCGGCCTCCTAAGTGCTGGGGTTACAGGCCTATACCACCACACCCAGAACCCACTCAATTCTTGATTGATTGTCTCTCTCGCTGACCTTTCAACCCTGGCCACCATATTCCTTCATATACTCATTTTCTGAGTACAGAATGAATACATGTTCATGATAGACTCTTAGAAGGTAAAGAAAAGCACAAGAAAGAAAATAAAAGTGAGCCATAATCCTACATAATCCTACTATTCAAGGAAACTGTTGATGTTTTGACATACAATCTTTAGTTTTCTATGTGTGAATGTGCAGTAGTAGAATTCTATTACATATATTATTTTATTACTGCATTAGTACATTGTATTTCTTACTGTATTGTTGCAGTATTTTCTTAGGGCATCAAATATTCCCCTGTAATGCTTCCTTCTTGAGCTACTAGGCTCCCTTAAATTTGATTTCACATATTTTCTGTTCTGCCCGTCTTGTAGTAGACTTTTTCTCAGCAGGCTCAGACCCAGCCTGTCACTGCACTCTTTCCTCGCCTGGGCCCAGCTGGGCTGGAGTTGCACCACGTCCCCAAACAGCGGGTCTACCCTCTGCCTTGTCCCAGGCCTACCTCTCCACCTGCCTGCTAGACAAGCCCCGAACACACAGGGCTGACACCTCCACCTCAACATTTCTGACTCTGCATCCTGTCCCTACCTGCCAAAAAAGACCTAGCCCCGACCTGGGTGTGGTGGAACATACCTGTAATCTCAGCACTGTGGGAGG
The DNA here is from genome assembly GCA_002564285.1 of Tympanoctomys barrerae. Taxonomy (NCBI): domain Eukaryota; kingdom Metazoa; phylum Chordata; class Mammalia; order Rodentia; family Octodontidae; genus Tympanoctomys; species Tympanoctomys barrerae. The sequence goes on from NDGN011435317.1 coordinate 2,925, forward strand.
CTGAGCCAGGAGGATCTCAAGTGCCAGCCCAGCCTAGGTAGCCTTTACAACTTAGTGAGACCAACTTGGTGAGTCTTGAAGTAAAAACTAAAAAAATCCTGAGGATGAAGGTTAGTCTGAAGCCCCTGGGTTCCATCCATAGTAGCACAAAAAAATAAATAAAGCAACAACCAAAACTAGCTCCTCTCCTCCTATCCCCTGAGCCCCTTTCCCCCAGAGCCCAGAGTCTGCTGGGGGACCATTTCGGGAAGTTTCATCATTTTTGTGTTGTCCTTTGGGACTCTGCCCCTCACCCTTGTCCCATGGATAGCTTCTGAGAGGGCTTGGTGCCTCCCCCTCCAAGTCCCTCCCTTCAAAATGTCTGTCACAGGTCCTCTTCCCTGCTCAGTGCTCCCAGCTCTCCCCTCTTGCTAGCTTCCTAGGACAGGGCTGAGTCTGAGCTCCTCATGACCCAGTGCTTCCAGGCCTGGTCTCCCGTCCCCTGGCACAGCCCACAGCCTCCTGCAGCCCTTCTCCCAATCCTCGGCCGACTGCATCCCTTCTTCCTGCTTCCCCTCTGCCCTTTCTCTGCGGCCTCTGCCTTCCCCACACCCTGACCTGCTTTCTTATCCCCCTGGGCTGTCCACACCTTCCGCTCCAGAGTACTGAGGGTCCATCGCAGCCTGCGAAGCAAAGCCCAGACGCTTGGGGGCTCCTGGGTAGGTGCCCAGTGGGTGTGGCTGGGCTGTGCCCAGAGCCAGCCTCTGCAGGCCAGTTGATCTGTCCGTCTCTTCCGAGGGAGGGAGGAGCAGGCCTGGCTCATTCCTGTATGTGCTCTGCGCAGACCTCAAGTGCTTTATAAATATTTGCCAAAGATAAGTAAAGACCGTAGCTGGAAAAGAGGCGCTGCATGCTGGGGATGCCCGCAAGTGCAGTTCAGGGGGCCTGTCCGGGCGCGGGGGAAGCAGTGCTTCTGAGAGCCCCGTGCCTGCTCACCACGGAGAGGGCGAGGGCGAGGGCGAGGGCGAGGGCGAGGGCGGCTACGTACCTGGCTGTGCACTTTATTTGCATCGTTTCTTCTGTTGTCACCTCAGCTAGCTGAGAACTGGGCTTCTCTTTTCCTCGCTGTTCTTTCCGCCCCTGCTCATGCCATGTTAACGATATAAACGCTCATGTCAGAGAATCTAGGCCCTGTCCACTCCTAGAAACGAAAGATGGCGAGAGCTCCTTTTCCTCTCCGAAGATCCCACACAGCCTGTGGCTGCGTCTGTGTCCTCCTGGGCTCTCTTGTTCTTTCCACAGGGGAGAAAAAAAGTTATTTCTTTCTAATTTAAAGAAGAGTACAAGAATATCTTATGTTAAAAACATCAAACGAGGCAGCCAAAGCTCGAGGCCCTCCTGGCCCATGTCTGCGCATGCTGTCACCGGCTGACCTCTCTCTGCATTCGTGTCTATGAGTGACTTGTAGGTCCAGATCATTATAATGCATGTTCTTCATAGCGTTTTAGATCAAGAAGTAAGTTCTTGCTTTATTTTTATGAACCTGTGTCATTTGGGTCTTTCCAGACTGTTGGCTGTAGATCTTCCCTTGCTCATTAGCTGGTGTGTACTATTGAGAGGAAGGTGAATTCTCCACCCAAACATTCTTTTTTTTTTTTTTTTAATTTTTTATGTATTTGGTACAGGGTCTCACTACGCAGCTTGGACTCCTAGTGATCCTCTTGTTTTCAGCCTCTCCAACACTGGGATTACAGGTGTGTGCCACCATGCCCAGTCTTGGTGGGGAGTTCAAGGTGCGTGGGGGTGGGGCCAGCACAGTGTGTGTTGCTGGGGTTCGAACCCTGGTCCCTGCGCTTGCCTAAGCAGGCGCTTAGTCCCCTGAGCTATCTTGCTGGTCCTCCCCCAAATATTCTTTTGCTGCTCTACATTATTGTTTCCCAGTTGTTTGCTAAATGCCCTTAGACATCCCTTCTTGTTAGGTGGTCAGATTCAGCAAATGAAAACATAAGATGACCTTTAAATGTGAAAAATTTGAAAAATTTTAATTTGAAAAATTATTTGTCTGAAATTTCAACTAAATTGGTACGCTGTGTTTCCTCTGGCAAGTCTGTTCTCTGTGCACAATAGTGAAGATTTGAAAAAAATGTTTTTCTTGTTAGGGCTGTTATATGATTTTTAAAATAGAAAATTGTATTATAAAACATTTTAAATGCATGGACAAGTATGAAGAGTAATATAACAAGTCTATGCAGCTCTTCTAAGTCTTTCTGTTCACCAAGTTTATGTGAGATTTATTTTAAAGAAAAAATATTAGCAATATCTATGCCCTATCCTTTACCAGAGAACATATTTTTCCAGGTTAATGTCGATCACCCTTTATATTTTTCCATATTTTCAAACTTTATGTGGATTATGTAATGTGGCGTAGACAGCGTAGTGTGTACATTTTTCAGCTGGCCTCTTTTGCTTAACTTTGTTCTCAAGACTCATCCTTGTTGGTACACATAGCTCTGGTTCATGCATTTTCAAGGCTATGTGGAATTCTCTTTCATGAATATACTAAAATTTATGTATGTGTCCCCCAGTTGATGAAAGTGTGGGCTCTCAAGTTTGATTGACTGACTTTTGGTTCAGACAGGATCTTGGAATGTCATTTAGGTTGTCCTTGAAGTCACTATGTGGCCCATGCTGCCCTTGAACTCATGGAGATCCTCCTGCCTCATCCTCCAAAGTGCTGGGATTATGAGGTTTGAACCCCAGTCCCTGCACTTGCCTAAGTAGGCACTTAGTCCCTTGAGCTATCATGCCTCCTTTTGTTCACCATGCTTGGCTTTGCTCGCAAGAATTTACTAACAGAAGCAGGGGTGTGAATAACACCCCTGTGCCTTTATGCTAGATGACTATTTTCCAGGCAGCTATCTGGCATTTTCACCTTGCCAGGTGTGATGGTGTGATCTCCCAGGCACTGTGCAGGCTTGTGTACCACCCAGTGACTTTCTGCTGGGCCCCCAGTTGGGCCAGGCTCTTCTGTGAAGCGTTCATCAATCCTCCTCGTCTTCGATGTGCTCTTCCTCCTAGACAGCTGGCACGTGTCGTCCTATGGGATATGGCCACTACTCCTGTGGATGCTTTCTCTCTCTCCCTGATTCGTGGGAGTTCTCCATCTCCTTGTTTTGGATGTTAATTCCCTGCCCTTGGTGCCCTTGCTGCTCTTGGGCTGAGGCTGTGTTTTTGCTTAGTTTTTGTGTGTGTGTCTTTGTGGTAGCCAAGGTTTTAGGAGGAGGAGAATAATTATTTTTTGAAACAAAAGTGGCCAGAACAATTTTTATTTTCAAAAACAACTTTATTCATGACACATATTTTTTAAAAAATTCCCAACCCCTAAAAATGAGATAAGGAAATAAACAAAATCCACCTCCTACCTCCCTGTTCCCACTTCCTCCCATTCCCTCCAAATAAAAGGGGAAAAAAGGAAAAAAAAAAAAAACTGAAACAAACAAACAAAAAAACCGAAAACAAGGCAGTGCATTTCCCCAAGGGGAAGGGGAATTTAAGCTGGAGTTGCTGGGAGCAGAAAGGAGTTCTTCTGGCTACAGAAACCTGCAAAGAAAAATACTCAAAACAGAAAAAGAAACACAAAAGGAAACAAAATAGATCACCAAGCAATCTGGAGGGGCCGGGTAGTAACCCTGGCAGGATGGAGCAGGCAAGAGGGGCTGTGAAAGGCAGGGAGAAGATGGAGAGAAGGTAATAGGCAGAACAGTTTGGTGTCCTCCAGAGCCCTGGGAGGAAAAAATAACTCTCCTACCACCCATGCCCACCTACCCTCAAGCAGCCCCGGAGGGGGCAGTAGGGCAGGGACACTTGGGCAGCAGCTTGCACAGTTGAGAAGCACCTGTGGCAGATCCCCAGAGAGAAAGAGCAGCCCCCTGCCCCGCCCCCAGGCCTTCCCCTGCTGCCCAGAGCAGGTCCCTCCTCAGCAGTTAGTTATGGGGTTCAACCCCTTCTACAGTAAATCTTTATTTAAATTTTTTTTCCCATTAAGGTCATCTTCTGTTTTTCTTTCCTTCTTTCCTCCTTTTCTCCTCTCGCTCCTCCTAATGCACACTTTTGTTAGTAAGGGGAATACCATGATGTCACTCTAGTCCGGCCCCCGTAGACACGACCTCGGGGCCTGCTGTTAAAACCACTGTAGAATCGAGACTGGGAACTGTTGTAGTTGGTGGTTCGGGCATGGTGGTGGGTTTGTGGGAAACCTCGGTCTGTTGTGCTGATGCCTGGTCTATTAGTCCATTTCGGGATCACCTTGATTTGTCTTCCTAAATAGGGACTGATCTAAGGCCAAGGAAGTCCTCACTGATTCTTTGTCTGAGCACTGTATATATGCAGACCCTTTGGGATGGCCACTATTTGTCACAAAGTATGGTGACACAGTTAACTGAACCATAGCCATGAAAATGAGCTTCTAGCTCTTCTGCTGTTGCGCAATAGTCCACATTGCCAGCATAGATGGACAGGTATCGCCTCCATTCTCTCTTCAATAGACATGATCACCGGGCCAGCACCGCCAGAGGTGGACTCATATTCATCTACTCCTTTTCCTCCTCTGCAGCTCCTTTAGCTTCTCAGCTTCTTCTTTCATCTCACTGACTTGAGCTCTGATCACTTCCAGCTCCGTGTCCTCAATGGGGGCAGCTCCCCTTCGGGCTCCGGCTCCGGCTCGGGCTCCAGCAGCAGCTCCCCAGGCTCCAGTTCTCAGACTCCAGGCTGTTCCCGTAGTCCCCTGTGCCCCCCAGGGGCCCCCTCCCCAGCCTCCCCCTGGCCCGGGCACAAGATGGCTCCTCCGCCCCAGCCCAGAGCCCTGACCACCTACAGCCCCTGCTGCTGCTGCCACCTCCACCGCCATCACCGCTCAGACTGGAGGAGGGAATAACATTAAAGCTATGTCTTTAATAATTCCTTCCAGTAGGAACTAAAGATACTGCACGGTTTTGCTCCAAGTCTGAAAGCTTTGATTTCACAGCTCATCCTTTGGCCGCCGCGCTTTGGCTTCTCTCCGAGTAGGGCTCCGATTTGGATTCGTTCTGTGGTGACTGCTGGGGCACTGGATGTCGCTGTCAGAGCAACCTGAGCTTCAGGGTCTGGTTCCACTCAGGAGGGTCCATGGCTGGGATGCAAGCGCCCAGGACACTGAGGCCGAGTCAGGAGCACTCCCGGCTCAGGCCCTGGTGACCTGGACAGGGACGGGCTCCCCTGCGCTGCCCACGCACATCTCCCCTTTAGTGGGCCTCTCAGTCTCAGGAGCTGACTGTCCTGAGCACCTCCTGAGAGGGGTCTTGGAGCCCAGCTCAGAGCAGGGCTCTGCCTTGGCCGCCTTGCCCGCTCACGACTCTGCATGTGGGCACCAGTGGGATGGAGAAAGCCCGGCTTTGCGCGCCTGTCTCTGTGCACTGCTCCAGTTCTGCCTTTGTCCCGTGCTCCTGCAGCCAGTTGTCAAACAACTGATGGTATATTTTTACCAGGGCGGTAAGCCAGGTGCTCGGGAAAATATCTGCTGAGTAATACAAGTTCCTTACTCTAAGGGCCAGAGCTAATAATCAGTAACATTTTTGAATGTCTACATGTCTCAGAGTTTATTCCAAGTGCTTTAAAAAACAGCTTTACTGAGATATAGTTTACATACCCTCAAACTACTTCTTTAAAGTACACCTCAGTAGTTTTTGCTATGTTCACAGAGTTGCGTGGCCATCGCTGCTTTCTAATTATGGAACACCATCACCCCTGGAAGAACCCTCCCTATTAGTGGTGGTCTGCCTTCCCCTTCCTGGCCTCTGGCAAATGCCAGTCTACTTTCTATGTCTGTGGGCTGTTTTTTAAGAAATCGTTTGTTTATTTATTTATTTATTTATTTATTTGGTACAGGGTCTTGTTATGCAGCTCAGACTCATAGTGATCCTCCTGTTTCAGCCTCCCCAGTGCTGCAATTACAGGTATGTGCCACCATGCCCAGTTTTGGTGGTAATCCCCTGTGCCCCCCAGGGGCCCCCTCCCCAGCCTCCCCACCAGCCCAGGCACAAGGTCAGCATGGCATGCAGTACCGGGGATTGAACCTGGGTCCTTGTGCTTGCCAGGCAGGCACTTAGACCACCAAATGATCTCTATAGCCCTTGTGGACTTTCTTTTTCTGAACATCTTCTTTGAACAAAACCATACACCATATGGCCTTGAGTGCCTACCTTATTTTACTTAGCGTGATGTTTTCCCCCCTGTCCATGCGCGTCTGAATCTTCCGTCCACCACCTGGACATTGTGTGTGTCGGTTGACAGAGACCTGTGCTGTTTCTATTACCTGGCAATTCTGAAAGATTCGGTAGTGCATATTCACATGCAAGTTTTGGGGTGGGCATATGCGTGCATTTCTCTTGGGTACCTACCTGGAGATGGGATTGCTGCAGCGTGGGGTAACTCTATGCTCAGCGTTTAGAGAGCTGCCAGACCGCTAGGTGACCACACCAGTGACGGTGCCCAGCAGTGCACCAGGGTTCTCATTTGTCCACTTCCTCCTCACATTCGTCACTGTTGCTTCACTTACAGCTCGTGTAGTGCACCTGAAATGGTATCGTGTTGTTAGGGTTTTGGGGTGTTTTTGTGCTATCCACATTGAATCTGCACACACAATCCTATGTGGCAGGTCCGGCTCGGGAGGTCACAGTGCGACTCATGAGCCCTACTCGAAGCAGCAGAGTTGGACTTGAGTTCACATCCACCTGACCCCCACCCAGCTTCTCTCTGCTGACATGACCAAGGAGGCTCTGCGGTGGCAGGTTCCTTCAGGCCAGCCCCAAACAGTGACGCCATTTCAGCAGAAAGAAAGTGCTCAAGGACAACAGGAGCATAGGGGCGCAGGGGGCACCAGGGCTGGGGCGCAGCTAGGCGAGAGCCAGAAGGAAGCGGCGGTGCTGCAGTTACCAAGACAGAGCCCGACAGGCTGTTGCGTCTGCCGTCCTCGCGCCCTGTGGGTAGAGAGAGCAGCCCGGAGAGCGCAGAGGGCTCAGGGGTCTCCAGGACAGAGACGTGCATTCCATTTCTTTTGCTAAAACATATTAGACATTTCAGCGGCAGGTCTGTGGCAGACTTGAGCTCTCTGTTCAGAATATAGAGTAATAAAGTGATAATGCAAACCAAACCAGACCAGAAAACAACCAGGAGCTCCTGGGCGGCTCACCAGAGAAGCTGGACGGCTTTTCCATTTGCTTTCCAGTTTGCAGAGGTTTTGGCGCATGCCTCCTGCGGGGGATCCAGAAGGCGGGGTGGGTTAGGCTCCTCGCCTGGGCACTCTGCCCTGCTCCTGTGAGTACTTAAGTGGTTCCACAGCCTGCCCTGGGCCAAGTGTGTGCATTTCCACAGTCAATGATTGAACACATCCAGAGGCTTTGAACTTCATTCTTGTTCACAGTGTCAGCCAGATCCTTCCTCTGAAATGTCTACAGAATTTCCTGGCCTCCCGGACTGCTTTCTGTTTGCCCAATACTTCTTTGAATTCTGGGTGGCCTATCTTTAAAGACCAGGGTGTAAACAGGTTGATGAAATTAGTGGCCAGCAGGGTCTCTGGAGAGCTTCTCCTTGTGTGAGGGGCACCTGATTCTGAGGTTGAAAAACCTCTCATGGTGTCAAGATTTACTGTGCGGCTCCACTCTAGGTGGCTTAGTGGGGTGGCTGATTGATTTACAAGCTATTTTTCAGGTTTAAATCCAGCAGATTTAAAATCTCTTAATCCATCAGATGAAGTCTTTGCCAATGTTATTTTTCATATTATAAAATCCGTATGTGCTTATTCCTCCCCCAAATGGGAAAATACGGACAAGCAAAGGAATATTTTTTTAAATGCCCATAATCTCAACTGCACAGAGCCAAACAGTGGCGCTCTGCTTTCTTATGTGTCTAGCTACTGTTCTATACAGATGACTTTTAAAACAGCATTGGTGTTGTCCCACAGAACCCAGTCTGTAACTTACTTTCTCCTGGGCAGTGTATTTGCAGATATGTGTCCCTGAAGTTGTTCAAGTGGCTACTTCTTCCTTCTAAGGCTGCTCCCTGGTGGCTAGAAACTCGTGCTTTTCCTTTCTGTCTTTGTGAACGGAGTCCCTGTGAGCAAGGCGATGGACGCTCTTCCTGGGGCAGTTTGTGTTCACAAAGCTGCTAGCCCATCAGCGTTGTGCCCACTGCAGGTCTTCACAGTCACTGTCCCCCCACCGCCCTGTGAGCTCATCCTCTCAGCACCTCTCCCTCACCGCCACCAAGGGAGTAGGATGGTCCCTCCCCTCTTCTGACACGTGCTGTCCCTGTCACTCTCTGTTTGACTTTATGAAAGGCAAGTGTTGTCTCACATTACTTAATGGTTAAGCCCTAGATTAGGGCTCCTGCGGGTTGGAGAACTCAGCCCCAGGGCAGCCTTGGGCACCTAGGAGCCCAGGATGGCTGTAGTGAGGGGACAAAGGAGGATCACAAGCTTTTGCATGAAGCTGACCACATCCTCAGAGTCTACCTACAAATAGAAATCCTGGTCACAGACACGTATGCTTTTAAGGCTTTCGATATACAATGGCAAACTCATCTAAGTCAGTATTGTACCACTTGATACCCCAACAGTGTCTAGTGGACCTGTGTCCTTCTGCCCCCTCAGCAGGCACCACCCAAGTATCTTCATCAGTTTGACTGAGACAAGATCACATCCTGTTGCTCTTCTTTTAATGAAATAACTACTACCCGAGTCTAACATTGTTTCCTGTTGACTGGCCATTGGTGTGGCCCCCTGGGCTGCTCATGGCTGGCCTCAGCCCATTTGGGGACTCAAGCGTCTTTTCCTTGTGGCCTTATGAGAGCTACTCATATGTATTTTCTCATATGTTTGTGGGAAGTAGTTTTCTCCCTGCTGAACATATCACAGGTGTAAGTCACATGTACACATCATCCTAAGAACTACACGCACCATTGACATGCCATGATTTATTGAACCCATGTGCTTTGTTTGGATGCTGTGTGCCAAGCCCAAGGCCCTGGGGTGGTGGCCCCAAGAGGCCCCAGAGCACTTTCTCTTTCTGAGGTTGTTGGCCTGGGCTCTTCTTGGTTTCTGAGAGCCTGTGGCTTTAGACATTCTCCCTGACCAGGCATTCTGAAGTATCTCTGTGTCTTATCAGTATAAGAACTTCATTAAAACACTGGGCCCTACCTTATTATATGAAGCCTTTTAAATCCACTAGGCCTGCTAGCTTAGACTTAGTTCTCACAAAATAAAAGAGTGATTTATTAGAAAGTGAGTATCACTGAGTCTTAGTCTGTCTCCTGCTGTTGGAACAGGATGTCACAGGCTAGGTGGATTATAAACGCCGGAAGTTCCTTTGGCCCGGGGTTCCAGAGGCCAGACACCCAAGTTCCCGGGGCTGCATGTGGCGCAGGCCTGCCTGCTGCAGTAACTTGGCAGAAGGCATCCATGGCCAGAGTGCCAGGAAGTGTGGGGGCCCAGAGCGTGCCACTCCCGTGAGGACAGCTTAAGTGGCAAGGGCAGGGCCTGGGGCCTGTCACCTCTTAACTCTGTTGCAAGGGCGGTTATACCCCACACGGGATCAGGAGGAATGTACAAACGATAACACACTGGTTTCTTTTATTCTTCTGTCATCAGAGCACAGCTCTCAAAACCTGCGTGCTTTAGAAAGTGTCCTCAAGTGCCCCGTAATCTGTGGCATTCAGCACGGCATTGATCCTTTATGTTCCTGGCTTCCCTTCCCCGTGGTGACACCTGGTGGATCTCTGAAGTGGCTCTTCTGTGGGAGAAGGGCCGTGGGCTGTGTTCCCGATAGGCCTGCGTGTGGCTCCACAGCTCCCTCACTGCTGGGCCCAGGCATTTTGGTTTTCACCAAGAAGGGGGCATGTTCTCAACGGCGTGGCTAAGTTTTCTTAAGTACTCATTTCTTCTCCATAAGTTGGGGAGGCAGTAAGGCCTGCGTCACTGTGCTGTGTGTGGGGGAGGGTGGATCCACATGCATGCTTAAGTTTAGACAGTTCCTGCAAGCCCTAAGTACTCAGGAAAGACTGCAGCCCCACCTTGTCCCTCAGGCCAAGAGTTGCTCCCACTCACCCTCAGGCTCCTCCACAACCAGACTGTGGTAGAGGCCAGCTGGGGGGGCTAGACCCCTGCCCAGAAGGCTGCTCCCTCCTTCCTCACACATTGTCCTCTGGGACTGCCAAAAAGTGACCCTGATCTGATGCCAGAGAAGGAATCAGAGGTCGGTGCTGTGTGTGGCAGAGGCCAGCCGAGTTCTCTCTGTGCGGCAGTGCTGACTGGTGGCTGCTGGCTCCCAGGGACTCCCCCAAGCTGCAGCTCCTCCTGGGGTTCTGAAAGTTAACTCTTTGTGGATGCTAGCAGTGGGGAAGGCTGGGATCCACGGTAGGTGCCACTCGGGTGAGTCGCCTGCTGCGGAACGCTGAGGAGCTCCCAACAAATACAGCGTCAGTGCCAGGCCAGGGGGCACCTGGATGTTGCCACACGGGGTGTTTGCCTAAAAGGAATCTGGAATCTCACCCTGCCTTCCACAGTATAGCCCTCTCCCTAGCTCTTGGCCTTTTAGTAGTAAAATTTGCATTAATTTTAATAATGTGATGTGTGTATACATACAGTTTAAAACTCAGCACTAAAAGGCTTGTGAGAAAAAGCGTCAGTCTCGGGGATGGGGAGATAGCTCAGTAGTATAAGCGCCTGCCTGGCAAGTGCAAGAGCTTGAGTTCAATCCCTGGTTCTGAAAAAAAAGAAAAAAAAGAAACAGAAAAAGAAAAAGAAAAGGTGTCAGTTTCACTGGCCCATCCCCACTTCCTATGGGCCTTGCTTTCAACTCTTAGTGTCCCCTCTTTGCTGCTTCATCTGTGGGCTCTAAAATAATGTTCTTATGCTACTTCTTCCTTTCCTTTTTCTTTCTCTCTTTGAGACAAGGTCTCACTGTATAGCCCAGGCTGGCCTTTAACTTACAGTCCTGCTGCCTCACTCTCCTAACTACCAGAATTACATCTGGGTGCCACCTGCCTCGCCTGCTTATTTCCTGGCTTACCTATTGTGGACATTTTATTCTTTTATAACCCCCACCCATCCGGCAGTAGCACAGATATTTGGTAAATCAGTGCTCAGTGTTTTACATACCATCACTGGATACCACTGAATCAAGTAATACATGAAAAATCTTTTTTCTTTTTTGTTCCACATTCTGTTTTTCTTGGAATTAATGCAAGTTATTTCATGGACTTAATTGTCCCAGTTCCTATAGATTTTTTTAAATTTACTTTTTTAAAAAAATTTGTGTGTATGTGTGTGTGTGTGTGTGTGTGTGTGTGTGGCCAGCTCAGCCCACCAGGGGG
>NDGN011435337.1:0-10001 GCA_002564285.1 Tympanoctomys barrerae
TTTCCTTGCTCATGTCTGGTTCTGGAGGGAGGTGTGCTTTCTGACTCAGCTCACTTGGGGAAAGGCCACTGGTGTAGAAGATAGACTTGTTTATGCCATGGTGCTGGTGGAGCTGATGTCCTGTGGAGCCGAGAGAGGGTTATGGGTGCCCATCACAAGTTTGAGAGGGAAGCACACTGTGATAGTGATTGTAAGGAACATTTCTACCTGGTGGGCTCATGTTTGTGAATTCATATTTGTAGGCACAACTCTCATGGCTCAAGTCCTCCATCTTGAGCTGGCCCCAGGAAAATAGTTACTGAAGCCATACACGTGCCACTGAACTCCTAATGAGAGGAGTCAGATCAAAGACGGAAGCAAGGCATAAAGCTCAACTACGATCCTTCGCTAAAACTCTGGAGCCCTCATGGGCCACTATGGACAGTTGGGCATTAGGTCCTGAATGTGAATGAGACCTGGGTTGGCAGCTAAGGGTTCATAGAGATCAGAGCTACCCCATCCCTCAGGGATCTTAAATATATCTGGGGCATCCAGGTTCTATGTAGGTCCAAGACACACAGAGGAGAATGTGGTGTGGGTGACCAGGGTCCAGGGACCAGGGTCCTATCTGTGCATGAGAGAGATTTCCTGTGGGGTCCAGTGGAGTGTCTGTCCTCTGGGAGGATCAAAGCAGCCCCATAACTGAGACTGACAGAGGACAGACCCCAGGAGGCTGAGCACTCCCAGCATCCTTGTACTTTCCCAAGGTCACCTGAGTGTCCCATTGCCATGGTTCCAGGGACACTCAGGGTATACCTGGAAGAAAGGAAAAAAGGTAGTCTCATATGTGAGGAAAGGGATTTACAGGTGGAAGACAGACAAAGAAGTTAGGGCTTTGGTGGGGGAAAGGGTCTTAGTCCTGAGATGGAAGGGTACCCCAAGAGAAGGTTGGTGTCCAGTCTGAAGGCGGGGGGATGCAGCCTTCAGCCACTCCAGACATTTCCAGGGAGGTCAGGAGGAATCAAGGAAAGATAGAAACTGTGAAGGTGGAGGTGGGCAGGTCCACACAGACAGGAAACAGCAGAAGTGTGGGTGAGAATGTGTGCGCTGGTTTCCTATCCAGGCCTTTTCTTGTTTTGGAATGTTGGGTGGGCTTAGGGTGAGGGTGAACGTATCCCTTAAGGAAACATCAGGAGTATTTCTCTGATTTGTTTTTCCCAGGGTCAATGGATTATTTCATTTTGCAGAGGGTCAAATTTAGGATGAAAGGTAAATGAATGAAAATAAGTGAGGACATGCTTTTGATTGAAAAGGAGGATATTTTAGGGAGCATGGTTTTGCATACAGAGAGAAGGCGAGGTGGCTAGGGTTGGGCAGATGGATTCCTTTCCAGGGTCCTTGAACTCCTAGCTCTGAGAGGAGTGGTGAGGTTCTGAGCCCTGTGCAGGCACCCCATTCTTCTCTGTGGTGCTCTTTTCCTATATGACCCAGCAGATTAACGAGTTCCAAGATCTCCACTGGACTGGAGATGGCTATGTACGTGTTCTGTTTGGAAGGTCTCTACACCCTGATGGGTGACAGGGCTACTGTCTGCCTTCCGGATTTCCATCATGGTGCCTGGGTATAAACTGTTCGCTAGACACAGCCTTGGGGCCTTGGTGCTTGAAGCTCCTCAAAGGGGAGCAGGATCAGTGTCACCAATGGGGCAGTCTTAGGCTGATCTGCAGGGTGAGGGATATGTAGGACATTAGAGGTCTGGTGCCTGGTGTTCAGCTCCTGACTTCAGAATTCATGCAATGCACAGGCCTAAGGCCCTTGCTAGACTGAGGCTAGATCTGGGTGGTGGAGGATACCCACTTGATGGGGAAACCTCAGTGCCTGACTCTTGGGGTTCGGCCTCTGGCACAGGTTCATATGTTCTCATTACCTGACTTACCCATTCTGCCCCAGCTCTACCTAGGACAAGCCCTGTGACCTCATATTGCTTCAGGAAATCTCTTTTTGACCATCTCCTGAGTCCTGACCTCTGTATCTTTCATGCAGGTGCCTGTCCTGTTTCCAGGATGTGTATGTGCGGGTGTATGGGGGGGAATTTCTTGACTGAGTGCTCCTCGAGCCCCCTGTCCCACTCCCCACCAAAGACTTCTGTTGGCTTTGATGGGATGGGGCTTCAGTCCTTTGGTCTGCTTCCAGGAGTCTAGGTGATTAAGGGGTTTCCATGGGGCTGGGGTTTTCCTGGGGCTTTGACTCTTCTAAGGGCTGTCCTTATGATTTGAAAATTTTCATTTTTTAATTAGTACATGTTTGTATGACATAATGATCACATTCCTGGGTGTTGGTCCAGGTACATAACTCATCTCTCTCTCTCTCTTTTTGTCCCTTTCTCTTCCTCTCCCTTTCCTTCCCCTCTTTTTACTCTTTTCATGTGCAAAAGCTCCATCTTCTTACAGTCTATAATGCCTTTTATTTTGTGTGTTTCTCAGACAAGAGAAACCATGCAATTATATAGGAGCTTATGTGGCTTATTTATTTCATGTAGCACTATGGTTGCAAGGTACATTTGTTTCCCCTCAAATGACTCAAGCTTATCTTTATGTATGTCAGGGTAGTACTCTATCATGTATAAAGCCACATTTTTCTTTATCCTTTCATTGTTGATGAGCATATAGGCTGCCTTTAAGATTTGGCTATTATGAGTTACACTGCTAAAAAATGGGTACATATCACTGTAAGATGACGTCTTTAACTCTTTTGGGAAGTTACCTAGAACGGGGGCTGAAGAGAATTTCTAGTTTCAGTTTTTTGATGAATCTCTATGTTGATTTCCATAATGATTGTACTAGTTTATATTCCCACCAACAATGAGGAAATGTTCTTTTTCCCTGCACTTCCACATTTGTTATTACTTGAAGTTCTTTTGGAGAATCCATCAGTCCCAGGACCTCTTCCTTTTTGAAGAATCTGTTACTGGTTCTTAGCAAGACTTCCCCCCACAGCATATTTGGGGTGGTGGTGGGCTCTGTTCCAGTTGTGGGAAGGGGAGATCCAATTCTGGGCCTGTGAGTCCTGAGCTCTACTTTGCCCAGTGTGTCCTGGCTATTATGCGGTAGCTGGATCCACCTTCTCATGGGAAATCCTTCCACCACACTTGTTCCTTTCTTATAGCTTCTTTCATCTCTCCATGTCCTTGTCCAATGACTCTCTCAACTGAGTTGAAAGTGACCATATGGCTAGAATGATTGAGGAGGCTGAGCACTCTCTCAGTGTTCTTCTGCATGTCATGGTCCTGTATCCCAGCCTGGGGTCCCTGTTCTCTTGGATTTTATGGCCCAGAAACCCTTGCAAAGGGAGTGGACATTGAAGATTCTGAAAGAAAGCAACTCCTAGAGAGCTAGCCTAGGGTCAGAATGAGACCTTAGAAAGGAGCAGGAAGGGCTACTAGGATTGTCCCATTCTGATCTGGAAAGTACTGGAGAAAAGGGGACAGCTGGAATGGGAAAGGGACAAATGAAGTAAGATGAAGGTGACAGATTCTTGGAAAGGTTGGAACTCAGCTCCACAAGGTCATAAAGGAGAGTGAAATCTACACAAATATCACTCTTAACCCCAAAAAGGAAAAGGGACGATTCACTGTTGTGGCTTGTGTCTAGATGTCACCTCAAAGCCTTATGTGATTATCGGTGGGATTTTCCAGAGGTAGCTGGATCTGTAGTGTGTGATACTGGGATTAAGCATATGATGCTGAGGTCTAGGGTGTGTGGTTACTAAGTTAGTCCACTGATTGGTTTGGCATAGCTCTCGGTAGGATGAAGGGTGCCCCATCCAGGGCATAAGTGCTAGCCACCCTTAGGGTGGGTCACCTGGATAAAATATAAGGGACAGAAAGAGGGCAAGTGTCGCTGCTTGCTGCTTTTTCTGCCTTCATCCTGCCATGAGCTGTTTCTCCTCTATGATACCCCTCTGTCATGTTCCTCTGCCTTGGAGCCAGCTGATTGTGGACTGAAACTTCTGCAAAGTGTGAGTCAAATAAATCTTTCTTCCTTTAACTTTGGGTGTTGGGCTTTTTGTTTCAGCAGGGAGAAAAGAAACTAAGAAACTCACCAAGGACTGTCAGGTGGGTGCCTCTGATGAACACTTAACATAGTGACACAGCCCCCTCCCCCTGCTCCTGCAACCCCACCTATAGCTGCTTTGGAGGCCTGGGTTGTTGAGAGCATGCTATCCCTGCTTGGCGTGGAATGTCAGCCAGCCCAAGGTTCTGACTTGAGACATAGCTGGTTTAGAGATAGCATCTGTGCATGGAATCTGTTTTCCCAGCTAATGGCATTTCTGGGAGGCAGCTGTGTGGCTTGAGTCAGCTGGCATTGGGAATGTCAGGAAGGAAGAGGGTAAGCAGAAGGGAAGTGGGGGAGATACTTGTTTCCAACACAGAGATCATGGATCTGGGAACTCTGTATGTGTCTGGGACGCTGGAGGAGGATCCTTGATGTCCCTACATCTTGAGCACAGGAAGTGGCTTCAGGGAAGGGATCAGGAATGGGAATTGGGTAATAATGAGAAGAAATCCACATTTTCCACTAGGAACCTGGATTTTACTGCAAGGATCTGAGTTCCAGGGGGCCTATGTGGGTCGCCTCTCTTCTGAAAGTGCAGTGGGTGGTGTCACTATGGCAGCTTCCCTTCTGAGCCAGTGAGTCAGCCCTTCCCTTGGATGATGAGGGCTGTTAAACTGGAGCTGAAATGTCTCAGTAGAGCTTCTCAGGGAGTGGGTGGTAGGAGCTGCTACCTACTGCCATGTGCTCTAAGTATGGGGGTCTGAGTGGTCTGTGACCTCCTCTTGGCTCATGTATACACCCACGTGCAGGGGGAGGCAGCTGGCCTGTGGCTGATAGCACAGGGTGTCCTCATAGCCCAGTGATGCATGCTGTACCCAAGCCTGGAAGGAGTAACAGAGTGGGATTTAGATTTCTGCCAGTGGGGCTCTGATGGCATCCTTGTCCTGGCCCATCACCTGAACAGCAGCACAACTCCTGCCTGGCAAGCACAAAGTCCCAAGTTCAACTCCTAGTATCCCCCTCCCCCAATGTTTTACAAGTAATATGCCATCTTAGAGTCTAAGACCATCAATCCAAAATGCCTGTGAGTATAATAAATTTGACCATCCCCAAAGATGAATCTAATTCTTCGAACTTGAGACAAAGCAATCAGGGAAAGACTTCTGATGTTTCCTGAGGTCTACTTTCCTCTCACCCTAACCCTACACAATAGTCCAGAACAAGTCCCACCCATGATCACATAAGGCTTTGAGGTGACATCTAGACACAAACTACATCAGTAAGCCCTACCCTTTCCCTTTTTGGGAGTAAGAGTGATATCTGGGTAGATTTCACTCTCCTTTATGACCTTGTAGAGCTGAGTTCTAACCTCTCCAGGAATCTGTCACCTTTATCATATTTCACTGGCCCCTTCCCCATTCCAGCTGTCCTTTTTTCTCTAGTGCCTTCCAGGTTAGAATAGGACAATCCTACTAAGCCTTTTCTGCTCTTTTCTGAGGTCTCCTAGTCACAGAATTGACATCCTACACTCCCCATCAGTGTCCCCTCAACAAGCCCCTCCTTAGTGCTCTGAGTTCTGCCCGCTACTCCCTGAGTGGTCTCCTTCCAAAGCTCCCTCCTGTCTCTTGTGTCACTCTCCACTTGCAGAGAAAATATCTGCCCTTCTCCAGTGTCAGCATCCCACTTTGGAGCCCTACAGCTCAGGATGGTACGACCCTCATTGATATTTGCTAATGATCCTAGGGGGGTTCGCTGTAGTCCATGGCATCCTGGGCCAACCTGATCCTCCCAGAGAGCTGTCCACCATGACAGGATTTCAAGTGAACAGGCACACTGTGTGCATTTTGTGTGTGCAGGTTTGTGCTTGTTCATGGACATGTGTATATATGTATGCATGCGTGTGTGTGTGTGCATGTGTGTATGTGTGTGTGTGTGTGTGTGTGTGTGTGTGTGCAGCAGCTTGAATCGCACATCATGTTGTTAAGAAGGCAAGACTACTGATTATCCTGCTGGTAGTGCCACAAGGGGTCCTATAGTGTTCAAGTGAGTGTCCCCAGGGAGGCAGGAACAAGATGGTCCTTGTCTAAGGTGTCAGGACAGGGACTTCTGGGTGTGGAAAGTGAGACAAATAAGATATGAGCATGGGGAAAGTGTCTTAGCCCTGTGACCAAAGGACATCTTGTGGGAGGGGTTTTCCCCCAAACTGTAAAAGTTGGGGGTGCCAATGAAGGGGGCTCCGACATTCACTTGAAGGCAATGCAGATCCAAGAAGAGGTGGAGACTGGGTGGTAAGAAGTGGACATGTCCATTTAATTAATTAATTAATTTTTTGTGGTACCGGGGATTGAACTGAGGACCCTGCACTTGCCAGGCATGCACTTATTCTACTGAGCTATCTCCCTGGCCCCCCATTTTTTTTTTTTCTTTTTTGGTGGGATTGAACTCAGGAACTTGCACTTGCCATTTAAAAGTGTGAGGAGGAAGAGTGATGAGTGAAGTAATGCACTAGGTTTCTTCAGAAGACTATTCCCTTGTTCTGGAATGTCATGTAGGGTTAGGGTGAGAGTGAAAGTAGAACTTAGGGGGACATCAAAAAGTCTTTCCCTGATTGCTTTGTCTCAAGTTCAAAGAATTAGATTCATCTTTGGGGATGGTCAAATTTATTATGCCCACAGGCATTTTAGATTGATGATCTTAGACTCTAAGGTGGTGCATTACTTGTAAAGCATTTTTTAGAGGTACCAGGAGTCAACCTTGGGACATTATACCTGAAAAGCAGGAACTGTGCTGCTGAGCTATATCTCTGGCCCTGAGGATGGTCAAATTTAGGACAGTAAAAGTGTAAACAAAAATTGAACAAAGGCCATGTTTTTCTGGACAAAAATAAGGATATTTTATTGAGGATTCATTGTGTTCATGAAGAAAGGCTGGGACGGCTGGGGTGGGAGGGCAGAGCTCACTTCAGGGTCCCTCAGCTCCTGTTCTTGAGGGTTGGATGAGAATCAGGTACCTAGAACACTGCCGGGGCCATACTTTTCTCCATGGTGCTTCCTTCCTATGTGACCTGAGAGGTGTAACTGTTGGGAGATTTTCCGTGGCCTGGCACCAGGATCAGCTTGATAGTGGGCATGTATAGTTGCTGCTTTGTTTGGAGGGCTGGATGGTCTTCATGTCCTGGGTGATGACATCTGCCTTCCAGGACACCACTGTGACCCCCAGGTAGGAGTCTCTCAACAGACACAGCAGTGTGGCCCATTGGCCTGGAGCTCCTCAGAGGGTGGTGGGCACAGGTGATTGAGAAGGTAGTCTTGGACTGATCTGCATGTGGAATTAGAGCAGAGTCCTGGTATCTCCCTGTGGGCCCCTGACATTAGTGTAAGAGAGGTTCTCTGGTTTAGGGACTCTGGGTTTGAGGGACACTGAGGTAGAGGGTGGACTGGGGATTTCCTCATACTACTTCCTGTGTCCCTAGAGTGTATGTGTCTGGACACCTGTGCAACGTGTCCCTGTGACCTCTCTATGCCTTGGCCTCCCATACAAGTATCTCACCCTTATCTTGCTCCTGTCTCCTCCTGAGAGGAGCTCCTGAGACAGCTTGTCCTGTCTGAGTTTTGTCTGTCTCAAGTTCTCTGCATCTTCGTGAATTTTTCTCTAGAGATGATTCTGGCTTGCTACTTCCTCTTTGGGGAATTTGGTTTCTACCCAAAGAATCCCTCTTCATCCCAGTTTGTCTCCCTTGGAGACTCCTCAGTGAGGGAAGGGCATTTGCCTACTACAGCCTATTCCTGACTGGTCTGGGCTGTCTCCTTTTCAAAGTCTGGTTAGGGTCCCTCCCTATGAGTCAGAGCTGCAGATTTCATGCTTTGAACCTGCTCATTTGGAAACTCAACAGCTGCTTCTTCTGATGAATGAATTCTGCAGAGACCCCTGAGCCCACCTCCCACTCTAGGGCTTTGCTGAAGCCATCTCATGGCCAAAGCCTTCTCTGGGCATCCACTGGGGATTAGTGGCTTTGTATCAATCATGGCCATTGAGCTAAAGACAAATAGGATTATTCCATTCCCACCTTGGCTCACTGACTTCTTTGTGAAATGTATATAGCATGTTGCCATGAAATTCTAGTTCCTACATATTTCTTCTAGCTCAGAGCCTGGGGTTTTGGATGGTATGGCTAGGGCCAAGCTCTGGGGGCCTCTTTCCACCTGTCCCTTTATTGAGGAAGCTCTCTGATTTACTGGCTCACTCACTGGCCTGGCTGGGTCACTGAACAACTCTGGTGGAATTTGCGCTGGCCCTGAGCATGGACCTTGTAGCCTGGAGACATAAGCAAACATTGACATCACATTACAAGAGGAAGATGACACATGATTAGGTCTTCTTTGAAGGCTATTCCATTTGAGAAGAATTTGAGACCAATTTGGTAGAAGCTAGTAATGTGGGGGGGGGCACTTGGGTACAGTGGAGAATTGGGAAAAGAGAAAATTGATTTTTTAAAGCTGGCCCAGGAATGATGCCAGAAAGAATGGTCTATACAGTACCTTTTCCCCCTGGGTCTCCGGAGTCCCTTCTTCTCACACCAAAAACACAGAGGAGGTTAAAAATGAAATGCAAGACAAGAACAAGTGAGACAGAGCAGAATGTCTGATTGACAATGAATATTGTTACTTTGTTTAGAGAGTGGGGTGATCTCCACACCATGGGTGACAGTGGTGCCATCTATCTTCTAGGACACCATCATGGTGGCTAGGCAGAAGTCACCATGCACACTAGTAGCCTTGTTGGCCTGGTGCTCCTCAGAAGAGAACTGGAACAGGATTGACTGAGGGCGTGATGCTGGGCTGACCCATGGAGAATGGGAAGCATAGGAGGCGAGTGGTGCTTGGTTGGAGCCACTGACCACAGTCTTGAACTGGGATGTAGGCCCCAGAGAGCCAGGGCAGTCACATTTTCTGGGCCTTACTAAACTGAGGTTACAGCATAGGTGAAAGACACTAACCTGACAGAACTCTCTTCAGTGTCTGACTTGTAGGAAGTCATATCCTTCTTCGTGATTGGCCTCTGACTCAAGTTCATGGGCCTCATTACTTATCCCACAATATTCCATCCAAACACTACATGGGCTTAGCTGCAGGCCCTCATATTTCCTCAGGAATTCTCTATCTTAACCCCAACAAGGCTGACCTTGACCACGCTTAGCCTTCAATAAAGAATATAACATGTTTCTCACCTGACTTTAGTTGTCAAAATCCATCAACCCTGAGATCTCAGCCTCTTTCTGAGACACCCACTGCCCTCCGTGCCTCAGAATTACTGCTTCTCTTAGCACAGGTGAGCATAAACCCGGGGAGTATTATAGGGCTCCTTGCATTGACTGGGTAAAGCAAGAGGAATCTGCACTCATGGGAGACATGTGAACTATTTTCCTGTTATAGTCCGTTTCAGCATCTTACCTAGCCTGCTGAGCATTATGAATTCTGATTAATGCTCCTGGTTGTTTCATTCTCCAAACCTTCCATGATTTCCTAATGTGATTGTAGTCTTGGATCCCTATGTGGCAAATACTTTTGTGAGTGGATCCTGTTGTAATGGGGAACTTTGAGCAATTCCACCAAAAACCCATAGCTTGGCCCTCTTATTGCTTCCAGCCATGGCTAGTCTCACAGGATCCCCTTTATTTGTCTCTGACTTCCATCTTGGCCATGCATGTGTCTCCTTTTTGTTGTTCTCCATTTCTAGACAGACAAGGGCTTTATCCCAGGAGCTACTCTGCAGGAAGAACTTCCTGCTCAGGATCATAGACTCCCTGGCATAGGGAGTCACTCACAACCTCTAGAGGTCAGGTCAGTGGGACACCTGGAAGATGGCAGTTCACGGTGGAACTGCCACTGCTTCTGAGCAGTGACTCCACAATTTACACATATGTTGGGATATCAGTGGCACATTACAATGTGGGATAAAGATATATAT